>JARYGA010046715.1:0-89119 GCA_030545235.1 Helianthus tuberosus
AACTAATCAGAAGAACTCACAATGGGTGGTATTCGGATTCTGTTTCAGCCAGACTTGGTTAAATTTGGATCATTCAACTTCCCTAGCTTGCGAGATTCAGAATGGTTGTTTTACGAATTGTATAGCATCCAGAGTCTGCTACATTCAGACAACATCCATACTCGGCTGAATTCGGATCCTGTAACATCACTAATCAGAAGGACTCAAAATGGGTGGTATCCGGATTCTGTTTCATCCAGATTCGGTTTAATTTGTATCATTCAACTTCCTTAGCATGCGAAATTCAGAATGGTTATTTTATGAATCATATATCATCCAGAGTCGACTACATTCAGATAGCATCCATACTCGGTTGAATTCGGATCCTGTAACATCACTAATCAAAAGGACTCATAATGGGTGGTATCCGGATTCTGTTTCATCAAGACTCGGTTT
Source organism: Helianthus tuberosus (assembly GCA_030545235.1). Lineage (NCBI taxonomy): Eukaryota > Viridiplantae > Streptophyta > Magnoliopsida > Asterales > Asteraceae > Helianthus > Helianthus tuberosus. The sequence goes on from JARYGA010046715.1 coordinate 436, forward strand.
AATTTGTGTCACACTCCGACCGCGTAAAACAACAAACCTCGGCGGAAACGTCAGGGGGTGGAGCGACATAATTATTGTTTCACAACCATGGCATTAAAAGTTTAGTTTTATTTATTAAACTTGATTACATTGTCATGGGAATAAAGGAAAACACAACATAAGTTAAACTATTCTTGCTTCATTTTATGTCACTAAGGCCCGAGTCCGCCTAAGTGTATCACGTTCCTCATCAAACATTAGCTCCTGAAAACACATGTGAAAATAGGTACGTCAGCATAAAAATGCCAGTGAGATACATAGATTTTATTGATGCAGGATTCATGACTTGTAAGTTAAAAGTAATATTTAACAAAAAGTAGTCATGAACATTATAAAATGTTTTCTTTTATAAATCATACGAAAATCGATAAGAAAGTTAGATGATATAAAAGAATAATGCATGGTTAAATAAATAACCAAGTAAAAATGAGTTTGTATAAAATATGTCATTTGTAAAACAATGTCTTGTGAAAATATGTCATTTGTATAAAATGTATCGTGTCTTTGTCGAAACGATTTAGATAACGCTACGATATGTAATATCCTAAAAGCACTTATATATAGGAAGTACCAGCGGCGTATCCACCATTCTTTTATCATATTACACACATCTCGTTATTTAAATCACTTATCAATAACCACCAAAATGTTTTGTTTAAACCAATGTCAAGATGTTTACGTGTAAACAATGTCCTAGTGTCAAATGTAAACTATGTCATGTATAATCAAATGTAATGTATGGCAAGTAAAAAGTATTTACTCTTTTTTTTTTGGGTAAAGGGTTACCCCGGTGAATCTATTAAAATGCAACCGCAAAGAAGAACAAGTAGTGAGGATGTGTTCCACACTAGTTCATATACAGGACATGCCCCATATATGTAAAACAAAACAAAAAAAACCAACGACCTATAACACCCCATAACCTAGTCTACTATACATCATGACACGACATCTAGTAGACAAAACAATGCAAACCACAAAACATAATCTCAACCACCATCATCAAAAATAAAGTGGCCACAAAACAGCAGCCCCTTCAGACGAAAAGCAGACAGCCTATCCATTCGAGAACTTGGTAGAAGAGGTGCTTGCCCCTGCTTTCGAAGAAAAAGGATGAGTACCCGATGTCATGAATGCACTAGTTTCATTGTAAACTTCTTCAACCTCCTCCTCATCCGATTCCTGCCTGTCACTCGACGGTTTCTTCTCAACTCGACCCCCAGTGGTAACTCCCTGATTACCAGTATCATCCTTTAGAATGTCAAATGGGTTAGACGTTGAAACCTGATTCTGCATCAGACTCTTTGAGGACGATTTTGGTTTAGGGTTGACAACTGGCCTGTACACTAACTTAGTCTTCTGATTTTTCATATGGATGCTTAGGTTGTTCACTTTCTTCTTCTTGCCCTCTACAACGTGAAAATCATCATTCTTCTTTTCAGCATCCCCACTTGGGGTTACCGGAGGGTTCTTCGGGCACGAGCTGTCATCATGGCCAAACACACAACAAGAGGAGCACCTTAGAGGCTCCCAATCATATTCAATCTTGACCTCTATCTTTTGAATACCCACTACCATCCATAGATGGGATAGCAACAGTAACACTCTTTTTTAATTCAGCCCCCGCTTGCACTTCAATAAGCGCTCTAGCATAGCTGCTCCTTCCCCAAGATTCAACACACATCTTGGCAGTATACGTATCCAACATCTTAGGATTCCCAATCATAGAGGCAACCAAGCTAAGCCCATCCTCAGTAAATGCCGCTAACGGCACATCATGCATCTTGACCCAAACTGGAACCACTTTAATATCCTCTTTTTCCATCTTGATAGAGGGCGACCACTCCTTCAAAATAATGGGAACACTTCTGATTAGCCAAGGCCCATCCTCTAGCATTTGATTCATCCCTTCCTTAGAAGTAAACTTAAAGAAAAAGAACCCGTTTGCATTCATCATGAGACGGGAAAGACCATATTTAGCCCAGTTGTTTTTTGCAAAATAATCGACCACAGGAAATGCCAACCGTTTACCCAGAAAATATCCAAACAAAGTGTTAGCATACCTATCATTAACTTGTTGAACCGACGACAAAGGAATAACAACATCAGCCCCATCCACTTTCTCGGCAGATTCCATCGCCCGAAAATTCACTTTAACCTTCTCCTTTGTATTCTTTACAATGTGAGCGAAGGAAACAGGACTTGCAGTTCCCGAAGTACGTGCTTTACCTTGAGCAGCCCTGTTGTCAGCCGATAAAGAAGCACCAAACTGATCTGAATTTGGCGAAACTTTGCTAGGGTAATCCCAAAAATTGTCTGACTTTTCGACATCCCTCTTATCCAAATGAACCGGAACTGTGGCCTTTGTGAGTTCATCAATGATGTTGATACCACGTTTTGGCTGAATATTGTTCCCATCAACATCAAGAATACGATTCGCAATTTCCTTAAACGACAGTGAAGGCCGCCCACCAGGTTTCATGTGTTCTTCCATTAAACTGAACCCTAGTAGCCAGAATTTCGTTCAAGATAGAAGCCGCCTGAAAAACCCTAGTAGCCGCAACCCCACAATAATTCACCAACAATCAGAATCAAAGAGAGAACACCGAAATTGGGTGAGTGATCAGCCGCCAAACCCTAATTCGCAAACCAGGAATTGGTGCCGACAACAAACCCTAATCCGCCAAACTTGATTCTGCCGAAACCCCAATCTTGCGTAACCCCAACACAAACAGAATCTGATTTAACACCCTGCTAAGGATCGAATGAAAACCGAAAGATGATAATCAGGAAATAAAAACGGCGGAACCCTAATTAAAAAACCGAATCTGATTGCAAATGATTACCTTCTAAGGATCGAATGAAAATCCATAAGATGATAATCAAGTTCAATCGAGATTAGGATCAGCAATAATCTGGTAGGGTTTGCACGAAGATCAAAAGTATTTACTCTTACCATATGTATAATGTCAATGTGTAAACAAATGTCATGTATGGTGAATAAAAAGTATTTACTCAATGACATATGTATATGTCAATGTATAATCAAATGTTATGTGAAATCTGTTGTCATATACAAAACAATGTCCTTGAATGAACCGTAGTTTATATCAAAAGTTATGTTTTGCAAAATCATTGCTTTACTGATACAAACATTTATGCAGTATTGTTTATCGCATACATTCAAGCCTTGCGACTGTCGGATAAACCCTTAAAAGATAAAGGTTTATCAATTATGTATATCGGATTCTGTCATTCCTTACGTCCAAACAAACCTAGGATTCCAAGAATGGGAGTTGCCAATTCCTATGGTACCACTACATACTACCGAGCGGCGTGATCAGTGTTAATGAATGTATTTTTGTCCCATTAAACAAACCAAATGTCATACCAAATGTAAGCATGTTATGTAAAAATCATGTACTAAGTATGCTAAGTCAACATACGAAGCAGAAATGTCTTGTAAATCAATGTGCTAGCATGCTTAGTATATACATACATAGCAGAAATGTAATGTAAAACAATGCGTCCATATGCTAAGTAAACATATGCAACAAATATGTTTATGAAATCAATGTGCTAGCATGCTAAGTAAACATACATAGCAAAGCATAAGTGAAATCATGTACTATATGCGTACTAATGAAAATAAAGTATATGTCATGAAAGCACGAAAGTAACAAGTAGGAACATGTCTATCACCCCAAAATATTTGAAAACAGTAAAAGAGCAGACTATGTACTCACTTGATATTGCTTAAAAGTCTTGAAATAACAACCAAATAACGCTTGAAGGATCACGGATATAGGTAACTATGTTAATAAACCGGACCTAAATCAGAAGATCGGATAAAATGAGGTTTTGTAAACAAAATGAGTATTGGAACTCATATAATATGGTTTAACAAAGCCTACATTCTAAAACGGAACCTATCCTAAGTGCTTATGACCCGTTATGACTCGTTAAGGTAGTCTACGCTACTTTAACGTGTCGTTCACGCAAAAGCGCGTTTGGACCGCCTAACTAGTCCTATGACAAGTATTATATGCCTTAACATGTCTAAAAATATTGCATAATCAGTTTAGATGTCAAAATTTAGGTTACATATGCTTAAAATGTAATTATGCGCAACAAGGGCATTTTGGTCATTTTCCTAAGGCATATAAACTACCTATCATATAACTAACTAAACGAAGTGACCATAAGTTATAACCTCGGAAGGTTATTATTCCCTATACAACTATGGTCACAATATATGTTTGGTCGGATCCTAATGATCGACCAAACGGGTCTGGTTCGAGAGTCTAAGTGGTTGTTTAGACCGCTTGACTTACGACCCTATATAAGCACTAGACTAAAAGTGACGAGTTAAACATGTTAAAACATGTTTAACTAAGTTAGAAAACAGGTTTGATATCAAAACAAAGTGTTTTGATACCCGAAAATAGCTTCGTTGCAAAATACGCATAAATATGTATTTTGACCGAAACTTTGACTCGACACTACGCCTAATCAACGTGGTAATCAGTAGGTATAGTCACAAGAGACTATAACCATCGTGATTACGCTCACGTTGCAAAGTTCAAACGAACTTTGTGTTGACCAATTCATGGTTAAAGCAGAAAGTCAAACACTGTTTGACTTTCATGCTTGAAATGCATAACCAAGCTTGAAGGAGACTTGCAAAGGGTCCAAGCTTGGATCAAGAACAAGAATACTGAAGAATGGAGCCTTCAACCAAGAAGGGATAGCTCCAATAAGCAGATTAGAGAAGAAATTCTGGAATGAGCAAGTTTGAGTGAAAAATTGATGGCTATTTATAGGAAATCAAGCTCCACTAGATCTTTGACAAGTGTTTTTGAGTGGATCAAGGCTTGATCCTAGCCCTACACATGTTGCCCATTGTTTAGAATACCAGGGGAGCTCAAAAAACAAGCCCATAGAATGTTAAAACAATGTCCAAAAACCATGGCACAACTGCTGATATAAAAGAAAACATTTTTTCTGCCCAGATAGGGGCTGTCGCGCCCCACGTAAGACTTAGCCAGGTCTTACGCACCCCGCGATCGAGCTGTAGTTCAGAAACAGTTTCAAAATTAACAGTTTTAGTCCCTGCATGCTTATAAACTGATTTTTGACACGTTTAAGCCCCGTTAACCCATTTTCAAGGCTCTATAATGAAGTTAAAGTACAAGGAACATGAAATATGCTTGAAAACATCTCGGATGTCGGTTCGTTTGGTCGTACGGTCACGTTATTCGGTTAATTACGACAAAACACGAATGGACGCAAAAAACGATCCAAATTACACGAAGAATGGTATTTTAGCATTCCAATCACTAAAATAAAATATTTTAATGATAACAAAAATTTTTGGATGTCCGGATATGTTCAGAACGTAAGATATGCGCGTAAATGCAAACTTATGCACTTTTTAACGCTTTTAGTCCCCGTTTGATCAAATAAGTTTATTTTCGCATACCGAACCCCTCAAAGCGTATTTCTAAGCTATGTAAAAGACATTTATGGTATGTTTAACTTATGATCATGTTCCGGAGTGTACGTTACTATACGAATCAGCAGACTTTTGCAGTTTGTCTCAAATAGTCCCTTCGATCGATTAAACTTGTTTTTGCCATAACAAACCCTTCAAAACTTATTTCTAAGTTATGTAAAGGTCATTTAAGGTATGTTAAGCTTATGTTGTTGTTCCGGAGTGTTTGTCATGTTAAACTGATTACGTTTACGCATCAGTTTGCATATAACTTTCCAGAAAGCGATATAGAGTTTGAAATCGAACAAAATCAAAACGTGCAAAATGTCAAACATAAATAAACAAATATTGGGATCAAAACACATTGTTTTATTGATAATTGAACTATTCAGAGTTTGTACAATGATTACAAGCACATATGTCACAGTCTCCCATACTTTAGGAAATTTCGTCCCGAAATTTATTTAGAGGAAACTTGTGAGAATAGATGTGGATATTTCGCCTTCATTTGATCTTCACGTTCCCAAGTAAATTCTGGTCCACGTTTAGATTCCCAGCGAACTTTGACGATAGGTATGCACTTGCGTTTGAGTTTCTTGACTTCACGGTCCATGATTTCCACAGGTTTCTCAACGAAGTGCATCGTGACATGAATTTCATCAAGTGGTATGTGGAGGTTCTCATCAGCCAAACACTTTTTGAGATTGGATACGTGGAAGGTTGGATGAACGTTTCCAAGTTCAGGAGGTAATTCTAGCCTGTAGGCCTGCCACCTTTCTGATTCTTTCAACGATCTTGAATGGTCCAACATATCTAGGTGCAAGTCTTCCTTTCTTTCCAAATCTGATTACACCTTTCCAAGGTGGATACCTTGAGTAGAACGTGATCATCGACTTGAAATTCCAAGGGCTTTCGTCTTCTATCCGTGTAACTCTTTTGACGGCTTCTAGCTGTCTGAAGGTTATCGCGAACTTTCTTGACCTTATCTGTAGTCTCTAGAATGAGCTTAGGTCCAGTAAGCTGAGCTTCACCGATCTCATTCCAGCAGACTGGTGAACGACATTTTCGACCGTATAAAGCTTCGAAAGGAGCCATGTTGATGCTGGAGTGATAACTATTGTTGTAGGAGAATTCAATCAATGGTAGATACTACATAAAGATTGTAGTATTATGCTGGAGAAATTAGACAAACGTATCATGCATTGGAGGAATAAATTACTCTCATTTGCTGGTAGATTGCAACTTATTATTTCTGTCTTATCTTCTATGCATATCTTCTGGTCCTCTGTGTTTATGCTTCCGACTAGAGTTGTTCATGAGTTGGAGGCTAAGATGCGAAATTTTTTGTGGTCTCAAGATACAGTTTTCCAGAAGGGCAAAGCTAAGGTTTCTTGGAAAGCAGTTTGTCTTCCTAAATATGAAGGAGGGTTGGGTATTCGGCGAATTGGCGATGTAAACAAAGCTCTTATGGCTAATCATATTTGGAGTATTCTTACTAGGAGGAAGTCTTTGTGGGTGGATTGGGTTCATGTTTACAGGTTAAAAGGTAAGAATTTCTGGATTGCTAAAGTTCCCTCTACATGTAGTTACTCGTGGAGAAAGCTACTTCAGCTTCGTCCGTATTTGAGGGAGTTTTTTTGGGTTGATATTGGTAATGGGACATTGGCCTCGGCTTGGTATGATATTTGGAGTGACATTGGGCCGCTTGGGGAGTTTCTTTCGCCTAGAGTTATTTCAAATGCAGGCTTCCGGTTAGAGGCTTCGGTTTCTGACATCCACGACAATGGTGAGTGGAAGTGGCCAGTTGCTTGGAGAGACTTATTTCCAGTTCTGATTCAGCTAGATCAAATCCAAATTATACCGAATAAACCTGATAAGATTATGTGGCGTGATGGTCATAACTCGAGTGTATTCTCATCTTCGGAGGTTTGGAACTCGGTTCGTCATAAAGAAACCGAGATTGAATGGAGCTCTATTGTCTGGTTTACCCAATGCATCCCGAGGCATGCGTTCTTAATGTGGCTGATCATGAAAGGTAAGCTGCTCACTCAAGACAAAATTCTTAACTGGGATTTTTCTCGAAGAAAGAATATGAATATGATGTGTTGTTTGTTATGCTATGCTAATCATGACTCTCATAGTCACTTGTTCTTTGAATGTGATTTCTCTTCGAAAGTTTGGCATATTGTGAGACAGAAAGTGGGTATGGATACGGTTCAACCTAAGTGGGAGGAGATTGTTAATTGGCTTCTTACTCGATCTAATTCTAAGTTAGCTACTGATTATGTTGCGAGACTTTTGGTGGCGGCTAGTGCTTATGTTGTTTGGCAGGAGCGCAACATCAGGCTTTTCAAGAATCGGATGAGACCTCCGGAGATTGTTAGTGACAAAATCATTAGTTTGGTTCGGTACAAGCTGATGGGAGCGAGACTGAAGAATACTGAAAATGTTCGAAGACTTTGTAGGAAGTGGGAGATTCATGGCAATGACATTAATGATGATGGAGGCTGATTAGTTTTTCATTTATTTTGTATTTTGGTGGTCTAGAGTGTAGTCTAGTGGGACTCTTGGTTTCTTCGTTTTTGTTCTTGGTTATTTTTGTTTACTTTCATAGGGCATGTCCTATGATTGAACTAGTGTAGGCCCTCTACACTACTTGGTTTATTGGTTGTGAATATATAGAATCACCGGGGTAACCCTTTACCCAAAAAAATCCCAACTACCCCCAAAATCGATCACACAAGCTCTAAGCATATCCTCCAATGTCTGGATATTGTTCTTTCAGATTTACCATCCGTTAGAGGATGATACGTTGTGCTTAAATTAAGTTGGGTTCCCATGGCAGATTGCATGGTTCTCCAAAAGTGAGACGAGAATCGAGCATCTCTGTCAGATATAATGTTCAAAGGAACACCATGTCGGGATAAAATCTCATCCACATAGATTTTAGCAAGTTTATCAGCAGATAGATCCTCACGAATCGGTAAGAAATGCGCTGATTTTGTAAGACGATCAACAACTACTCAAATAGCATCATGACCTTTCTTAGTGCGTGGCAGTTTGGTAATGAGATCCATAGCAATGTTTTCCCATTTCCAAACCGGTATCACTGTTCGTTCCAATAATCCAGAGGGATGTTAATGTTCAGCCTTAACCTTGAGATAAGTAAGGCATTTAATTACGTACAAGGCAATGTCTTTCTTCATACCCGGCCACCAGTACTGGGTTCGAAGATCCTTATACATTTTATCTGCACCAGGATGAATAGAATAACGAGACTTATGAGCTTCATCCATTAGCAAGGTGTGAAGATTGTCTTGGCTTGGGATCCACAAACGGTCCATGAAATAATACAATCCATTGTCCTTTAGTTCAAGATCAGGCTTAATATGATATGGTAATTCCTTACCCATCAAGTCTTGTGTAACACAAGTATGTTGAGCCTGAGAAATGCGGGTTTGAATATCAGATTGAACCTGAACACAATGAAGCTTGACTCGTTCTTTACGACTCAATGCATCAGCCACGACATTCGCCTTACCAGGATGGAAGCGAATTTCGCAATCGTAGTCATTTAGAAGTTCAACCCAATGTCGTTGCCTCATATTAAGTTCCTTCTGATTGAAAATATGCTGAAGACTTTTGTGGTCAGTGAAAACCACACATTCTGTACCGTACAGGTAGTGTCTCCAGATTTTGAGAGCAAAAACTACAGCACCTAACTCAAGATCATGAGTCGTGTAGTTCTTTTCGTGTATCTTCAACTGTCTTGATGCGTAGGCTATGACTTTGTTCCTTTGCATGAGAACACAGCCAAGGCCCAAGTTGGATGCATCACAATAGACGACAAAATCATCGTTGCCCTTAGGTAAAGACAGAATAGGTGCATCACAAAGTTTCTGTTTCAAGGTCTGAAATGCTTCTTCCTGTTTGGATCCCCACTCGAAGGGTTTATTCTTCTGAGTTAAAGCAGTGAGAGGAACCGCGATCTTGGAGAAGTTTTCAATAAAACGGCGGTAATAACCCGCAAGACCAAGAAATGAACGAACTTCAGTAGGAGTAGTAGGTGTATCCCAATCCTTAATCGCACTGATCTTGGTGGGATCTACATGAATTCCTTGTTCGTTGACGATGTGTCCCAAAAATTGAACTTCCTTAAGCCAAAATTCACACTTGGAGAACTTGGCAAAAAGTTGTTCTTTCTTCAGGAGTTCCATAGTAAGACAGAGATGTTGTTCATGATCGGCTCGAGTCTTAGAATAGATCAAAATGTCATCAATGAAAACGATGATGAACTTGTCTAAATAAGGCTTACAAACCCTATTTGTGACACCCGGCTTTTCAGGCCGTACCGTACAATTGTAACACGTGTTGCGAATAGATAAAAGGCTGTATTTGACTGATTATGATGTTTTTATATGGTATTTAATGAGTTGGCGAATTTAAACCTTGGTAAAAATTATGTTGGCAACGGTAAGATAAACGCTTATCGCGTAACGGTTAAAATGCGAAACGAACATCGGTGACCACCCGATCAGTGTTAAAATCCTAAAAATAGTCTGTTATGATTAGGATAGTAATTTTAATCATATTCGTGAGGAAAAATAAATTAAAACGCTAAGAAACTCTATTTTTTGAATTTAAGCGCGTACCGCGCGATGCAACGCGTATACCGACAAAATACTGTCAACACAGCCTGTCAACGCTTAAATTCCTATTTTTGCGATTTTAAGCGCGTACCGCGCGATACTGTGCGCATTAGACAAAATACCGTCAACGCTGTCACACCCAAACCGCGTTAAAACAACAAACCGCGGCGGAAACGTCGGGGAGTGTCGTAATAGAATCATTGTTTCACAACACATGGATTGAAGTTCTGTTTTATTGAATTAAGTTTATTACATTGTCTTGAAATCAGAAACAAAACAGAACAATTGTCTTTCATTGTTATTAAGTCACTAAGGCCTCGTCCATTCCTATGTGAGCATGCATCAATATCATCATCAAACATCATCAACTATGGTACCTGAAACATATGTGAAAATACATCAGCAAAAAAATGCCGACGAGTACATAGGTTTTGTGTGGGTGTCAGATTCATGGCTTGATTACATGTTGAAATAACGCGAACAACTTCGTTAATCGATATTAGAAAACCTAGTTTTGTAAAATGTTTGTATTGTAAATTGAATAACCAAGTCAAAACAGATTAGTTATAGTTTATAAAACCTCGATGCCATTAATCTTAACTCAAAGCATTTGTTTATGTAAACCCAGATTGTAAATCGTTTTTGAAATAAAACTCGAATGGTTTATATGGTTAGAAAAACCTTGTAAGGTAACTTCGTTTTGAAAACATTTGCCCAAGTGATCTAGATAACGCAACGATATATAATGTGTTAAAAGCACTTATATATAGGAAGTACCAGCGGCGTATCCACCATGCTTTTATCACATTACACCCGCCCTGTAATATACGAAACTTTCAAAGTCCAAGTATGATAAATGTTATAAGTTGTGTGACATATTATCATGTTGGATATTCCATGTCTAGGGTGTTGGCAAACTTTAACCCAATTTAATTAACGTATCATATTATTATTATTATTATGAGTATATAAATATCTTATAAAAATGTAACTAAAATATATTACTATACTAGTATTAGTTAATTTCTTTTTTATCTATTCTACGTAATCAAATTACAATATTGTTATAATCTTAAAGTCTAATTAAATAAATAAAATGATTAAAATAGGAATAAATTAATATGAAATTGGAATGTACAGTTATCATCTTCCATCTTTTCCATATTTTCCGATCAAATAACGCGTGGCTTTGTTTCTTTCTAAAATTTAGCGACGTAAATTACGGGATCCCATATCCCTTTCAAATGATAGATTGTTCTTTTTAATCGAGTTCATTCCATTCGTTTCACCCCTTACGAAACACTTCCAAAAGCTTGTCTTTCCCTCTCATTCAATCTTTCGGTACACCTCCACGACTATCGACGAAATCGCCTCTGCCAACCATCAGTTCGAACCTATTTCGCCGGATCGTTTCGCTTGCAGTTCGTCTAATTGGAACAGTAACGAACCTGCTGAGAACCACCACCACTTTAATCTGTTCCGGTAAGCCGCTCTTTATATTTTTCCATTTGATACGGATACTTTTTGTGCGTAACCGAGCGACCCGATTATAACATTCGGGTTTTCCGCTGTTAGGTCTCGAAGCGACAGTTCAAGTTCGTTAGTCTTCTTCGTTCGAGCAGACGACCGGTTGATCTTGCTATTGTTATAAACTAACTTCTAAAACTTATATGCTCTAAAGAGAGGATACCCACTGCTAGAGGTAACCATCTCCGATCTATTGCAACTTGCGCACGTATGTTCAATAGTTTGTTACTAGAAGATGAATGGATTTACTAAACAATAATATGTTAGTTTTAGGAAACTTTGAGCAAAGAAAAATGGGTGTGAGGTGAATAATTGGCTGAAGATGAATGCCCATAACTAACTTCTTTTCTTAACTCTCAATACCTACTGTTTTGGTATACTAAAATCATGCTATACTAAAATCATTAATTGTTTTATTTGTTATTATTTTATCATAATGAATTTGACAAAATAAAAGACTTTGGGCATTCAAATATTCTGTGGATCTATTTTCCAAATAGAGTTTTATATAAGAGTAAATTGCCATTTTAGTCCCTGAGTTTTGTCCAAATTTGCCATTTTAGTCCAAATAGTTTTTTTTCCCCCTCTGGGTCCCTGACTTTTACATTTTGTTGCCATTTTGATCATTTTGTCTAACTCCATCCAAAAACCCAGTTCGTAACAGGGGTATTTTGGGGATTTCCTTAAAAATGTTTTCAGTTGCCATTTTGATCCAATTCCAAAAAATCAAAAAAATTCCAAAAAATCAAAAAAATTACAAAAAATTCAAAAAAATCTAAAAGTCATAAAAATTCTAAAAAATTCAAAAAAAATAAAAAATCTAAAAATTCTAAAAAATCATAATAATTCTAAAAAATTAAAAAAATTCTAAAAAATCCAAAAATCATTAAATGTTTCGGCACGAACCGTTTCGACCCGTACCGTTTCGAACCCGAACCGTTTCGAGCCGAACCGTTTCGACGGGAACCGTTTCGACGCGAACCGTTTCGACCCGTACCGTTTCGAACCGTACCGTTTCGACGCGAACCATTTCGACGCGAACCGTTTCGACCCGTACCGTTTCGAACCGTACCGGGTCGAAACGGTACGGTACAGTACGGGTCGAAACGGTTCGGTACGAAACGGTTCGCGTCGAAACGGTACGGTTCGAAACGGTACTGGTCGAAACGCTTCGCTTCGAAACGGTTCGGCTCGAAACGGTACGGGTCGAAACGGTTCGCGTCGAAACGGTTCGGTTCGATACGGTACGGGTCGAAACGGTTCGCGTCGAAACGGTACGGGTCGAAACGCTTCCCGTCGAAACGGTTCGGCTCTAAACGGTTCTGGTTCGATACGGTTCGGTTCTATACGGTGCGGGTCGAAACGGTACGGGTCGAAACGGTTCGTGTCGAAACGTTTCGGCTCGAAAAGGTTCGGTTCGATACGGTACGTGTTGAAACGGTACGGTTCGAAACGGTTCGCGTCGAAACGGTACGGTTCGATACGGTACGGGTTCGAAACGGTTCGCGTCGAAATGGTTCGGTTCGATACGGTACTGGTCGAAACGGTTCGGTTCGAAACGGTACGGGTCGAAACGGTTCGTGCCGAAACATTTAATGATTTTTGGATTTTTTAGAATTTTTTTATTTTTTAGAATTTTTATGATTTTTTAGAATTTTTTGATTTTTATGATTTTTTAGAATTTTTTTATTTTTTATTTTTTGAATTTTTTGGAATTTTTTTGATTTTTTGGAATTGGATCAAAATGGCAACTGAAAACATGTTTTAAGGAAATCCCCAAAATACCCCTGTTACAAACTGGGTTTTTGGATGGAGTTAGACAAAATGATCAAAATGGCAACAAAATGTAAAAGTCAGGGACCCAGAGGAGAAAAAAAAAACTATTTGGACTAAAATGGCAAATTTGGACAAAACTCAGGGACTAAAATGGCAATTTACTCTTTATATAATATATGTAAGTATCTAAACAATTTATTAAGGGGAGGATTAGGCTAGTATATATTAATTTTAAACGTAAACGTCTTAATAGATAAATAATGTTATATAAACAGGTATATACATATTGATATAACAAAAAATGTATTCATGTAACCAAAAAAAAAAAAACTAAACATTAATCTAAATCAAATATTTGTAGGCTCTTGTGATCGATCGGGAACAAGTTAGCTACGCCATAATTATTGTCATTACCGTTTAAGGTACGGATTTTGTGGTGTCTTGCTTTTAGCATAAATGTTTATTCATCATCTTGTAGTTTTAATTCATGATATCGTATTCGTTCGTGATTGCTACTTGAACCGTTGAGTTTTCTACGTTCTTTAATTATCGTTACATACATCGTATCGAGTTATTGTCCTTGCCACGCATGCGATAGGTTACACATTTATACTCATTGTCGCATGTTCCCATGACTAGTGATTATTGGTATCAATATTGGCTAGAAACAACATATGACATGTTTTACACAAATACATTTCTACTTGGTTATTGATTTAACCATGCATTTTCTTTTTATTATCATCTGATTTTCATATCGATTTCCACATGATTCTATAAAAGAAATCATTTTTATAAGGATCATGACTACTTTTGTTAAACATTTCTTTTAACTACAAGTCATGCATCTTTCATCAACAGAACCTATGTATCTCACAGGCAATTTTTATGCTGACGTACCTATTTTCGCATGTGTTTCAGGTGCTAATGTTTGAGTTGATCAGGCTACACTTAGGCGGACTTGGGCCTTAGTGACTTAAAAGACAGTTAAATTATGTTATGTTTTTGTTAATTCAAAGACAATGTAAACTTTAATTCTAATAAAACAAAACTTTAAATGCCATGGTTGTGAAACAATAATTCTGTCTCTCCACTCCCCGACGTTTCCGCCGCGGTTTGTTGTTTTACGCGGTCGGGGTGTGACAGAATAGTTGGTATCAGAGCCAATGGTTATAGGGAATTAGGTTATTAGTAATACTTTGAGCTAGACTATAACCTTTCTAGGACCCTAATACAAGAGTGAAGCGTGAGGTTAATTTCAGGCTTCTTGAATCTACATAGACTGTGGAGGAGGCTGATGTGGTCATTCCGAAGGAAGCAGTTCGTCAGGTACAAAAGAAATTCGAGAATGTTCTTTATGGTTATTTTCTTGGTGATAGATTGTCGTTTCCAGTAGTCGAATATTATGTAAAGAATGTTTGGGCAAAATATGGTTTCGTAAAGCTGATGATGAATTCAGAAGGATTTTTCTTTTTCAAATTTGAATCTAAGGAGGGTATGAATAAAGTTCTTGAAGGTGGACCATGGTTGATCAGAAAGATGCCTCTATTCCTGAACATCTGGGGTCCGACAGTCAGTTTAAAGAAGGATGGTATTAAATCGGTTCCAGTTTTGATTAAGTTTCATAATGTTCCTCTTGCTGTCTACACGGATGATGGTCTAAGTCTTCTGGCTTCAAAGTTTGGCATACCGAAAAGGTTAGACACTTAAACAGCTGATATGTGTATCGAGAATTGGGGTAGGACCAGTTATGCTCGTGCTATGGTGGAGATTAATGCAGAAAACGAATTAAAAACTCATGTAGTGGTTGCTATACCGAAAATGGATGAAGAAGGTTTTGTGACGGAAAAAATCAAAATAGAATATGAATGGAAACCGCATCGGTGTGAAACTTGCTGTTTATTTGGCCATAATAATACGTCATGCCCGAAGACTCCTAAGGAAAAAGCAAAACATATTAATATTGATGAGGAGGGGTACATTATGGTTAAAAGGAAAACAGCCAAGCATGGTTTTCCACAGAAGAAGCAAAAGCCGAAATTCATGTATAAGCCTAAGACTAATTTTGCAGGAGCTAGTACCTCAGGCACTAAAACTCAATCGGAATCTAAGGGAGACACAGCCGTTGTGGACATTCACAATAAATTTGAGGCGTTAGCGGATGATTCTTTGAAATCAGGTACTTTAAATGAGCTGCGTTCTCTGGAGCAGATTTATGAGAAGGTAGATGGGAATGGGAATAATTTAGTTGATAAGAGTTCAAAAAAACCGAATCAGAGCAATACTGAGGAGGAGGGTTTTGTAGACCCGTTTCAAACGGAAATTTCGTCTTTCATGAGTGCGAATAAAAAGAATGAACGTTCTGAGGGGGAATGCACTTCCGTTGACACGGGTTTTTATGGATAGCATAGCCGCTTGGAATATAAGGGGCTTGAACCGGCCCCTGAAACAACGGGAGGTTCAGCAAATAGTTAGAGAAAATAATCTGAGTGTTTGTACTATTTTAGAATCTCATGTGGAGGTTTCAAAGCTTTCGAAAATGTGTGGTAGGGTTTTTAAAAAATGGGAATGGACTTCAAATGGAGGGGTTTGTAACAGAGGAACCAGAATAATTGTGGGATGGAATGATGATCATCTACAACTTATGGTACTAGCTCAAACGGACCTGGTTATGCATGTCCAAATAAAGTCTAAAATTGATTCAAAAGGTTTGCTTGTGTCATTTGTCTATGCTAAGAACACTTACCAGGACCGAAGGGTTTTATGGCAAGACTTTTGCAAGCATAAATTGGGCGTCAGGAATCAACGGTGGATTGTGATGGGGGATTTCAACTCGGCCCTCTACATGGATGATTGTTTGCATGGCACTTCAACCCCTACGATAGGTATGAGAGATTTTTTTAAATGTGTTCAACATAATGAGTTGCTGGATATCCCGGGTCATGGCCTTCATTTTACTTGGAATCAAAAACCAAGAGATGGGATAGGCATTCTGAAGAAGATAGATCGGGTGATTGGTAATGTTAGTTTCTTAGACGATTTCCCGAATGCTCATGTGATTTACCATCCTTACCGGTTGTCGGATCACACTCCGTGTATTCTGAAAATGGCTAGAGATGTTCGGGTAAAGCCAAAACCATTTAAGTTCACTAATTTCATAGCTGCTAAAGATGGGTCTAAGGAATGTGTGGCGACTGAATGGAGCAAACGATAGTAGGCATTCCTATGCTATCCGTGGTAAAAAAGCTTCGGAATCTGAAACATCCGTTACGAAAACTTCTCCACAAACAAGGTAACTTGCACCTTAAAGTTAATGATCTTAGATTCAGACTGGATGAAGTTCATAAACAGATTGACTTGAACCCGTTTGACGCTGCACTTCGGGTCAAGGAGTCTGATATTATAAAGGAGCTCCATTGTGCCGCTTATGACGAGGAGTCCTTTTTAAAGCAGAAGGCAAAGCTTGAATGGCTTAGTGCAGGAGATGGCAATACGTCTTATTTTCACAATTTTGTTAAGAATAGGAACGCCAGGAGCAAAATTCACTCAATTAAGGATGCTAATGGTAGACAGTTCGAGGGATCAGGTGTCGAACAAGCTTTAGTTGATCATTATGTGAAGTTTTTGGGTATCGAGACTAAGGTCGATGAGTTGGTTATGGAGGATTTGTTTTCTAATACTGTTAGCTCGGTAGCGGCTGCCCATATGACACGTCCAGTTACCCGTGATGAAGTAAAGGCTGCGATGTTCAGTATTGGCGATAACAAGGCCCCCGGGCCAGATGGTTACACATCGGTTTTCTTTAAGAAAGCTTGGGATATAGTGGGTGAGGAAGTCTCAGATGCCATCCTCCAATTTTTTGAAAATGGTAAATTGCTTCAGCAGGTTAACCACACAATAATTGCTCTTGTCCCCAAAGTTCCTACTCCTACTTCGGTTTTAGAGTATAGACCCATTTCTTGTTGCAATGTCATTTTTAAATGCATTAGCAAAATTTTGGCAGATAGAATAAAAGGCAGTCTGGGTAGTTTGGTTGATATAAATCAATCCGCGTTTGTCCCTGGTCGGAAGATCTCTGATAACATTCTTCTCACACATGAGGTTATGCATAATTACCATCTTAATAGGGGAAAACCAAGGTGTGCTTTCAAAATTGATATCCAGAAAGCTTATGATACGGTTAGCTGGTCTTTTCTTAACTCTATTTTAATCAGCTTTGGATTTCCTCAAAAAATGGTTGATTGGATTTTGACATGTGTATCCACTGCTTCCTTCTCGATAAGTATCAATGGGAATCTTTGCGGATTTTTCAAAGGTAAAAGGGGTCTTAGACAGGGAGATCCCATATCCCCTTATTTGTTCACTTTAGTAATGAAGGTTCTCTCGTTGCTGTTACATAAAGCTGCTGATCAGCATCCTGCTTTCAGATACCATGATAAGTGCAAACAACAGAAGAATATTAATGTGTCTTTCATTGATGATTTGTTCCTATTTGTCAATCCAGATCTGGTCTCTATTAAAGTGATGAGGGATACTTTGGATTTGTTCACTAGAATCTCGGGTCTAACTCCGAATTTAGCTAAAAACACGATGTTTTTTAGTAATGTCTCTTCTATGGTGAAACAGGAAATCCGCTCTCTTTTGCCGTTTCAAGAGGGAGATCTTCCTGTTAGGTACTTGGGTGTTCCGCTAATTTCTACTAAACTTATGTATAAGGATTGCAGAATTCTAGTGGACCGGGTAGATAAAAAGATTGATCATTGGATGAATAAGTCTCTTTCTTTTGCGGGAAGGCTTCAATTGATTAAGTCTGTCATCTCGGCTATGCATATTTACTGGGCCTCTGTGTTTATGCTTCCGGCACGTATTATTGGTGATATTGAAAAAAGGATGCAGAATTTTTTATGGAGTGGAGGTTTGGTTAAAGTTGCTAATCCTAAAGTGGCTTGGAAAAATGTTTGTCTTCCTAAGTTGGAAGGTGGTTTGGGTATTAGAAGAATTCTTGATATGAACAAAGCGCTTCTCGCGAACCATGTTTGGAGTATTCTGCTTAAAAGAGAGTCCCTTTGGGTTAAATGGGTCCATTCTTACAGGATTAAGGGAAAGAATTTTTGGGATATCCCATATCGAGGCAGTATGAGTTGGGGGTCGAGGAAAATCCTAACTATTCGGTCATCCATTCGTCCGTTTATTTGGTATGCTATCTGTGATGGTCGTAAAACAAATGCGTGGAATGATAACTGGTGTTAACATAGCCCTCTGCGAGACTTTATTACCCCTAGACGGATACATGGGGCGAGTTTTAGTATGCAAACTACTGTATCAGAACTTATTGATCACCAAAATGGTTGGAAGTGGCCGGTTGCGTGGTATGAGTTTTATCCGGTTTTGATTAATCTAATGCCGCCGATTCTTGACCAAAATGCACCAGACAAGCTTATTTGGAAGGATAGACAAGACAAGCAAAAGGATTTCAGCGCTAGTGAGGTTTGGGAGAATATCCGATCGCGTGGTGATATAGTCGGTTGGGTCGATTTGGTGTGGTTTAGTCAATGTATCCCTAGACATTCATTCCACATTCATTCCACATGTGGTTAGTCATCAAGAATAAGCTGAAAACTCAGGATCGTATGGGTATTTGGGATGCGGGAAGTGCAACCAATCTTAATCTCATGTGTTGTCCGCTTTGCTGGTATGGTAAAGACTCTCGTGATCATTTATTCTTTCAGTGCTCTTATGGGTTGCAAGTTTGGAATATGGTTAAGGGGATGGCTTATATGGATACAGTTGATGCTAACTGGGACTCTATTATGACATGGTTTTCCCAACACCCTACAGGTAAGTCGCCAGAAAATTTAGTTAGTAAACTGGTTGTGGCAGCTTCGACTTATTTTATCTGGCAAGAAAGAAATAATAGGCTTTTCTCTCCAAATCAGCGTAATGCCACTATGATTGCCAATATTGTGCTCCATACGGTATGCCTGAAGTTGATGACGTTCAAGGCAGGGAGAGGATCCAAGAACCCGTTATTGTTAGAACGGTGGAAGTTTCAAGTGAAGACTTTGAGCATCGACCCGGGCTAGAGTCTTATGTAGGTTGTTTTGGGTCTGTTGTTGCCATTGTTTCGGCTTCTGGCTTTTTCTTGGGTTGTTTTTGTTTGGTTTGGCTGTGGATGTTTTTGGTTTGTTGGTTTTGCTAGTCTTGGTATGCCAAGTCTAGCTAGTGTGCTTCTCTGGCACGCTCGTGTGATACTTTATTCTTTATATATAAAATTCACCGAGGTAACCCCTTTACCCAAAAAAAAAAAGTTTTCTTGTGTTTAGATCTTAAAACAATACACATCACCTATCCTTAGGTGATTACACACAAAATTTCCAAAATGATTTTGAAATCAATCATCCATTCTTGGATGATTTCTTTTGGCCTTGTGCCTTCCAAATTTTCAAAATCTCGTCAAAGTTTGGGTCTAAATAATGTGAACACGTGCAATCTGGAAGGGTGGATGCCTGTACCCTGAGTTTTCTGTCTAAGGCTAGAGTGTTCATACAAATCCGCAGTATCGGACCAGTCAATCTTACCTGGGAACTCTTGGGGTGAGTGTCCACTTATAGGCTAAAGCATGTCTTCGCGATACATTATTATAACCCATTTACTTTGATTTGTCACTGTGAGTCGTATGCTTGTTATATGGTAATGAACAAATGACCACCATCCTTACTTTTTGTCAATATTTGTAACATCTCATTTTTTTCATCACATCATCTCACTCGTTTTCTCTCATGTTTCCTCTTTTAGAATGCCTCCTCGACGTAACGTTCAACAACCCGATGCCGAACTGGCAACTATTATAGCACCGCAGATGGCTGCTATGCTACCAAATCTCATCACTCAAATCAACCAAGCCAACAATAACAATAATGCACCTGCTCTATGCAATTTCAAAAGTTTTAACTCGGCTAAACCACTCAAGTTTAGTGGTTCTAAAGGAGCAACTGGGCTCCTACAGTGGTTTGAGAGTCTTGAGAGCACTTTTCGCCATGTTCAGTGTCCAAACAACCGTAAGGTCGAGTTTGCTTCTAGTGTGTTCCAAAAGAGGGCTCTCACATGGTGGAATGGGTTAATGAGAGATCGAGGTGCTGAGGTTGCTTTGGGTCAAACATGGGAGGAACTCAGGGCTCTTATGATGAGAGAGTTCTGCCCTCGTCACGAGTAGAGGGCTTCAGAAAATGAGTTCCATGACCTCAAGCAAGACAGTGGTGAACACCGAGATTACACTGATATGTACGAGGAGTTAAGCTTGCTCTGCCCGACGATGGTCACGCCTTTGGATAAGGCTATTGAGAAATACATAGACGGTTTGCCAGATCCTGTTCAGGATATCGTCACTGGCAGCAACCCTACTACCGTCCGACATGCCATCGAGCTCGCTGCTACCCTATTTGACATCTGTGCCTCCATGGCCATCGAACAAATACCAAATCAATGAAATGTTGTGTTTCATACTTGGGATTTGTATAAATATGTGTATCGTTTGCACATATCAACTCTTGTTCGATTTCGGGCTCTAAATCGCTTTCTGGAAGGTTATACGCGCACTAATGCGTAAATATAACCAGTTTAATGCAACAAACACTCCGGAACAATGAAATAGGCTTAACATACCTTAAATAACCTTTACATAACTTAGAAATAAGTTTTGGAAGGTTTGGTGTGTCGAAATCAAGTTTATTCGCTTACAGGGACTAATTTCGACAAACTGCGAAAGTATGCCGATTCGTACTGTAACGAACATTCCGGAATATGACCATAAGTTAAACATACTCTAAATATCCTTTACATAGCTTAGAAATAGGCTTTGAGGGGTTCGGTGTGCTAAAATAAACTTTTTGGTCATTCAGGGACTAAAAGCGTCAAAAGTGCATAAGTTTGCATTTTCGCGCATATCTTACGTTCTGAATACATCCGGACATCCAAAACTTTATGTAATCATTAAATTATTTTATTTTAGTGATTGGCATGATAAAATTCCATTCGTCGCGTAATTTGGATCGTTTTTGCGTTCGTTACAACTTCCGTCGTAATTAACCGAACAACGCAACCGTACGACCAAACGAACCGACATCCGAGATATTTTCGAGCATGTTTTGAGTTCCCTATACTTTAACTTCATTTTAGAGCCTTGAAATGAGGTTAACGTTTTGAGTTCCCTATACTTTAACTTCATGTTTTGAGTTCCCTATACTTAAACGTGTCAAAAATGAGCCGAAATGCAAGATTCTGAAGTTCAGGGACCAAAATTGTCATTCTGCCATAGTTATCTTAGGAAGGGACCAAAATGAAAAATCTAAATTCCAGCTTGTTCCAGCTGTTCCCCTCATTTGCACATGGTTTTAATGAAACTATGGGCTCCCATGGTTTCACAAAACCATGGGCACATGTGTACGGATGTGATCGAAGCTCGTTTTACGATGAACAATCCTAACGGTTCTAGTTTTCCTATATATACCCATCTCCTTTCACTTGCAAAACCCACAATGATCTGATTTTGGCTCTCTAAGTTGAAGTTTATGCTTCATACCTGAGAGTAAATCGGATCATAACTTGCGGGGACCTTTTGTAAGTATTCTTTCGTTCTTTTATCGCTTTTCGAGTCTGAAAGTCAAACTGAGTTTGACTTTCTGCCTTGACCAGTTTATGGTCAATACGAAGTTCGTTTGAACTTCATAACGTGAGCGTAATCACGATGGTTATAGTCCCTAGTGACTATACCTACTGATTACCACATTATCTAGGTGTAGTGACGAGTCGTAGTTTCGGCCAAAATGCGTATTCTTGCGTATTTTGTAACCAAACTACTTTTGGGTATCAAAACTGTTTGTTTTGATACCAAACCTGTTTTCTAACTTAACTAAACATGTTTTAGCATGTTTAGCTCGTCAGTTTTAGTTTAGTGCTTGTGTAGAGTCGTAAGTCAAGCGGACTAAACACCCGCTTAGACTTTCGAACATGACCCGTTTGGTCGATCATTAGGATCCGACCAAACATGTTTAGTGACCATAGTTGCATAGGGAATAACCTTCCGAGGTTATACCTTATGGTCACTTAGGTTTAATTAGTTGTATGATAGGTAGTTTATATGCCTTAGGTAAATGAGCAAAATGCCCTTTTCATGCATAATTGGTAATTAAGCGTATGTAACACAAACTTTTGTCATTTAATTGATTATGCAACATATTTAATCATGTTTAGGCATATAATACTTGTCATAGGACTAGTTAAACGTCTCGAACGCGCTTTTGCGCAAACGACACGTTAAAGTAGCTTAAGCTACCTTAATGGGTCACAATGGGTCGAAAGCACTAAGGTTAGGTTTCGATTTAGAATGTAGACTTTGTTAAACCATGTCATATGAGTTCCAATACTCATTTGGTTTACAAAACCTCATCCTATCCGATCTTCGGACTTAGGTCCAGTTTATTTATATAGTTATTAGGTTGCCGATTGATTCCGTGCTCCCTCTAGCTTTGCTTGGTTGTTGTTTAAGACCTCTAAGCATTCTCAGGTGAGTACATAGTTCCCCTATTTTACTGTTTTCAATTGTTTTGGGGTGATTCATATGTGCTAAATGTTTTCGAGGTTTTAACGTTGGTTTTCAAAAGGATTTTCGATATTATAACAATGGTTTCAAAAAAGATTAAAATGGTTTATACAAAATTTATAACGATTTTGATATAGTAAACAAACTTGTTGGTTGTATTTACATAACGAATAATATCCATTAGTTTTGGCCGAACCGACCAGTATTAGGTTATGGTACCATAGGATCTGACAAATCCCGTTATCAGACTGCACCCATGGTCATGTGTGGGTTAGGTGGGTAACGACTGAATCTGTGATTGTTAATTTACCCTTTGGTGGTTTATTAATGCGAGAAGAGATAGGCGAGTTGCGAAGGTTTGGATGTTATTAGCGAGACAATCAAAAGTAGTTTTCACGATTTAAAACAAGAATGATTTAAACGACTAAAGCGATTTTTAACGAATTAAACGATTTGGGTAAACGATTGGTTTTCGGTTAGTGTTTAGATAACGGGACGGGTGTAATGTGATGAAAGCAGGGTGGATACGCCGCTGGTACTTCCTATATATAAGTGTTTTCATCATATTACATACCGTGGCGTTATTTAGTTCACTTGGGTAAACGATTTTGAAACGATGTCACACAAACGAGGTTTTCGAAATAATATAAACTATACGAGTTTTATTAACGAGATTTATTAACGAGTTTTATTAACGAGATTTATTAACAAGTTTTTACGAGATGTTTTACAATTTGATTTTATTAAATAAATGTTTTGGGTTAAGAATCATGGCTACGAGATTTTATAAACAATAACCAACTTGAGTTGAGTTGGTTAATTATGTCGCAATACAATACTTTTCAAAACAAGTTTTTTTTTTATTAAGTATTGCAACATGTAAACTAGCCATGAATCCGACACTCTCAAAAACCTATGTACTCGCCAGCATTTCTTTGCTGACTTTGTTTTCACATATGTTTCAGGTGTTGTTAAATGATGTTGATTGCTAGGATGCATGCTCACATAGGACTGGACGAGGCCTTAGTGACTTAATAACAATGATAGACTATGTTTAAATTGTTTATTAAGATTTCCAGACGATGTAAATATTTAATGTTTAATAAAACGAAACTTCAAATTTCCGTGTGTTTTGAAAAAAAATGATTTTGTTACAACACTCCCCGACGATTCCGCCGTGATTTGTTGTTTTACGCGGTCGGGGTATGACAGAAAAGTTGGTATCAGAGCTCATGGTTATAGGGAATTAGGTTATTAGTAATGCTTTTGTGACAACTGTGTTCTGTAATCGATGTACGATGTAAAACAATGATGTTTATTAATAAAACAAGGTGCTTTGGTGTTATTATATGTGTTTTGGTGTTTCTATGTGTGTATTTGTGTTTGGTGATTTTTCAATTCGATTCGATTCCGATTGCAGGCTTTAAAATCGCGTTCTGAAAGGTTATACGCAAACTGGTGCGTAAACGCAGTCAGTATAACGCGACAAACACTCCGGAATAGTGACATAGGCTTAACATACATTAAATAACCTCCACATAACTTAGAAATAAGTTTTGAATGGTTTGGTGTGTTGAAATCAACTTTGTTCGATCGCAGGGACTATTTGTGTCAAACTGCGAAACTATGCCGATTTGAACTGTAACGAACATTTCAGAACTTGATAATAAGTTAAGCATACCCTAAATAACCTTTACATAGCTTAGAAATAGGCTTTGAGGGGTTCGGTATGCTAAAATAAACTTTATGCTCATTCAGGGACTAAAAGCGTCAAAAAGTGCATAAGTTTGCATTTTCGCGCATAACTTACGTTCTGAATACATCCGGACCTCCAAAAAATTATGTAAGCATTAAAATATTTTATTTTAGTGTTTGGCATAAGAAAATTCCATTCGTCACTTGATTTAGACCGTTTTTGCGTCCGTTACGACTTCCGTCGTAATTAACCGAACAACGCAATCGTACGGCCAAATGAACCGACATCCGACATATTTTTGTGCATGTTTCATGTTCCCTATGCTTTAACATCCTTGTGAAGCTTAAAAATGGGCTTGACAGGTGTTAGAAGTGCCAAAACACGACCATACGCGCACAGGGACCAAAAATGCCAAAACTGAAACTTGCTGGTCTGCAGGGTCCTTACGGACCGTAAGGGGAGGACCATACGGTCCGTAAGCATGTTCCAGTTCATCAGAAGCTTCTTTCCAGCCTGTTTCCAGCTGTTATGCACCCAAAATCCAATTCCACATGTTACTTCCTGATAATGGGGGGGCATTTTGATGCACATGGGGTTGTAAACAAGTGTAGGGATGAGATTGAAGCATGATTTTTGATAAACGATCTTAACGGTTCAAGGAAATCTATAAATACCCCCATGATCTCAACCCCAAAACCCACACCTTTGAAATCTGAATTTGTTCTCTAAGTTGATGTGTTTAACACTTCATACCTGAGAATATTCGGATTCAAAACTTCCATTCTTGGACCCGTTGTAAGTGTTCTTTCGTTCTTTTCATTCGTTTTAGCGTTAAAGTCAAACTGCGTTTGACTTTTTGCATTGACCAGTTTATGGTCAATGTGAAGTTCGTTTGAACTTCATAACGTGAGCGTAATCACGATGGTTATAGTCCCTTGTGACTATACCTACTGATTACCACGTTATCTAGGCTCAGTGACGAGTCGTAGTTTCGGCCAAAATACGTATTCTTACGTATTTTGTAACCAAACTACTTATGGGTATCAAAACTGTTTGTTTTGATACCAAACCTGTTTTCAAACCTTGTTAAACATGTTCTAACATGTTTAGCTCGTCACTTTTAGTTTTGTGCTTGTCTAGGGTCATAAAGGTAAGCGATCTAAACAATCGCTTATATTTTCGAACCCGACCCGTTTGGTCGATTATTAGGATCCGACCAAACACATTAGGTGACCATAGTGTATAGGGAATAACCTTCCAATGTTATACCTTATGGTCGCTTCGTTTAAGTAGTTTTATGATAGGTAGTTTATATGCCTTAAGTAAATTACCAAAAATGCCCTTTAAGCCAAAATTCATTTTAAGCATATGTAACATAACCTTTGGTATCTAAACTGATTAGACA
This sequence comes from Helianthus tuberosus, assembly GCA_030545235.1. NCBI lineage: Eukaryota > Viridiplantae > Streptophyta > Magnoliopsida > Asterales > Asteraceae > Helianthus > Helianthus tuberosus. The sequence continues at coordinate 26,620 of JARYGA010046715.1, forward strand.
ACAATATTAAACATATTGAGGCATATTTTACTTATCATAGGACTAGTTAGACGTTCCGAACGTGTTTCACGCGAACGACGCGCTAAAGTAGCATAAGCTACCTTAATGGGACGCGATGGGTCAAAAGCACTTAGGTTAGTTTTCACTTAGGATGTAGGCCTTGTTAAACCATATCACATGAGTTCCAACACTCATTTGTTTTACAAGACCTCATTCTGTCCGATCTTCCGATTTAGGTGTCTATTGTTTGACTAGTGATTCAATTACTAGGTGCTGCTTGATTTCTCTGGTTTACTCGAGTTTGTTGAAGTACTATTGATTGAGGATACCTTGCACTACATGTGAGTACATAGTTCCCCTATTTTACTGTTTTCAATTGTTTTGGGGTGATTCATATGTACAAAATGTTTTCAAGGTTTAAACGATGATTTAAAAAACGAATAGAACGATTTATACTAAACTAATAACGATTTCGATAATGTGAACATACTTGTTGGTTGTAGTTACATAACGAATGGCATTCATTAATTTTGGCCGAACCGACCAGTATTAGGTTATGGTACCATAGGATCTGACATATCCCGTTATTGCACTATACCCATTGTTATGTGTGGGTGTTGTGGGTAACGACTGAATCTGAAATTATTAACTTACCCTTTGGGGGTTTGTTAATACGAGAAGCGAGGAACGAGGTAGTCAAGTCACGAAGGTTTGAATGTTATTAACGAGACGACCATAAATAAGTTTTCACAATTAAAACGAGGATGAGTTTAACGATTTAATCGAGTAAACGATTTGGAAACGATTTGGAGACGATGTTAAACGATTTGGGTAAACGATTGGTTTTTGGCTAGTGTTTAGATAACGGGACGGGTGTAATGTGGTGAAAACATGGTAGATACGCCGCTGGTACTTCTTATATATAAGTGTTTTCAACATATTACATACCGTGGCGTTATATAGTTCACTTGGGTAAACGATATTGAAACGATGTCACTCAACGATGTTTTCGAAATAATATACGAGTTTTATTGACGAGTTTATACGATATGTTTTACAAGATGGTTTTCTAAAACAAAGAGCTTTTGGGTTAAGAATCGTGGCTACGAAATTTTATAAATTATAACCATCTTGATTTGAGTTGGTTAATCATGTTGCAATATTATACACTTTTTAAAAAACAAGGTTTTCGAGGTATTGCAATATATGTAATCAAGCCATGATTCCGATACTCTTATAAAACCTATGTACTCGCCAGCATTTCTTTGCTGACTTTGTTTTTACATATGTTTTAGGTGTTGTTGCTTGATTGACGTTCTAGGATGCATGCATCACATAGGATCTGGATGAGGCCTTAGTGACATAAAACAATGATAGTCGATATAAAACTTGTTTGTTATGTGTTAAAACAATGTTAATGTTTAATATTATCAATAAAACGAAACACTTTTTGTATCCATGGTTAAGAAACGATAATTCTGTTACAACACTCCCCGACGTTTCCGCCACGCTTTGTTGTTTTACGTGGTCGGGATGTGACAGAAGAGTTGGTATCAGAGCCAATGGTTATAGGGAATTAGGTTATTAGTAATTCTTTGACCTAGACTATAACTTCTAGGACCCCAACGCAAGTTTATTTGCGTTTAGATTTTTAAAACAAAATCGTCACCTATTCTTAGGTGATAACCACAACGAGAACACAAATTTTGAATCCGCTTTGAAAACTAATCATCTGTTCTAGGATGATTGATTACTAGGTTTTGAACCCTCTATTATAAGGTTTTGAACCCTCTAAGTTTTCAAAGTCTCGTCAAAGTTTGGGCCAAAATAATGTGAACACGTGTAAACTGGAAGAGTGAGTGCCTGTACTCTGAGTTTTCTGTCTAAGGCTAGAGTGTTCGTACAAATCCACATAATCGGACCAGTCACTCTTTCCTGGGAACTCTTGGGGTGAGTGTTCACTTATAGGCGAGCATGTCTTCGCGATACGTTATTTGATCCATTTACTTTGATTAGTCACTGCGTGTCGGTAAGGAAGGTTAGTCGTCGAAGAAATCGAGGAAGCGAAAGGGTGCCCAGAATTTTGCTGTTACAGCACAGACTGCTCAGAACCCGCAGAACCCACCAGCTCAGCCACCTGCAAAGAAAGCGTATGCTGGTACCGCACCTCATTGTGCTCGTTGCAACGGTCATCACGTTGCACAACAAGCTTGCAAACAATGCACAACGTGTGGTAAACTTGGGCATTTGGCCAATGTTTGTCGTTTGGGACAGAATCAGGTTCCTCAGGTTCCAGCTCCGGGTCAGGGGAATGTTGTGAGATTCCCACCAGGTTCATGTTTTAATTGTGGAGAGTATGGTCACTTCCGCAACAACTGTCCAAGACTGGTGAATGCAAACGCGAATACTAACGCGAACCCGAAGGCGAACGTCAACGTCAATGTGAATCCCGCTCGTGGGCGAGCATACAATTTGAATGCAAACGAAGCGAGGGCCGACAATTAAGTGGTTAAAGGTACATTTCTTGTTAACAATCAACCTACGTCTATTCTTTTTGATTCTGGTGCCGATAGAAGTTTTGTTTCTTTGTCTTTTGAGCCTTTGCTTGCGATACCTAGAACCAAACTGAGGAAACCCTTATCTGTCGAAGTTGCTACTGGTAAACCTCTTGTTCTCTATTCTGTTATTCGTGATTGTCAGTTGAACCTTGATAACCATCTTTTTCCTATTGACCTCACACCGATGCAACTTGGGAGTTTCGATATTATCGTTGGAATGGATTGGTTAACCAAACACCACGCTAAGGTGGTTTGTTTCGATAAGATTGTTCGTATTCCCTTGTCTTCTGGCGATGTTTTGGAAATTCGTGGCGAGAAACCTTCAGGTGGTTTGAAGCTTATGTCGTGTTTGGAAGCCCAAAGGTATTTACGAAAAGGATATGTTGCTTTTCTGGCACATGTCACCGAGGAGAAAAGCAAGAGCAAGAGTATTCAGGATATTCTGATTGTTTGGGATTTTCCGGAGGTGTTTCCTGATAAACTACCTGGTTTGCCTCCAGTTCGTCAAGTCGAGTTTCATATTGACCTTGTACCCAATGCCAACCCGATTGCAAAAGCACCTTATCGTCTTGCACCGTCGGAGATGCAAGAGTTATCGAAACAGCTTCAAGAGTTATCTGATAAAGGATTCATCCGACCGAGCTTTTCACCTTGGGGAGCTCCTGTCCTCTTTGTGAAAAAGAAAGATGGATCTTTTCGAATGTGTATCGATTATCGTGAGCTTAATAAGCTCACCATCAAGAATCGATATCCCCTACCTCCAATTGATGACCTCTTCGACCAGCTGCAGGGTGCTTCATGCTTTTCCAAGATCGATCTGCGTTCTGGGTATCATCAACTTCGTGTTCTCGAAGAAGATATTCCCAAAACTGCTTTCCGCACAAGATATGGGCATTACGAGTTCACTGTCATGCCTTTTGGTTTGACGAATGCTCCAGCTATCTTTATGGACTTAATGAATAGGGTCTGCAAACCGTATTTGGACAAGTTCATTATTGTGTTCATCGACGATATTCTCATTTATTCAAAATCTTGAGCCGAGCACGAGCAACACCTTCGCTTAACATTGGAACTCCTAAAGAAGGAACAACTTTTTGCTAAATTCTCCAAGTGTGAATTCTGGCTTAAAGAAGTTCAATTCTTGGGTCATATAGTCAATGAGCAGGGTATTCATTTGGATCCATCCAAGATTGCTGCTATTAAGGACTGGAATACACTGACGACGCCTACAGAGATTCGATCTTTTCTTGGTCTTGCTGGTTATTATCGTCGATTTATTTCAAATTTCTCGAAGATTGCGGTTCCACTCACTGCTTTGACTCAGAAGAATAAGCCTTTCGAGTGGGGACCCAAGCAAGAAGAAGCATTCCAAACGCTGAAGCAGAAGTTATGTGATGCTCCTGTTCTATCTCTGCCCGAGGGAAGCGATGATTTCTTTGTCTATTGCTATGCGTCCAACTTAGGCCTTGGTTGAGTCCTTATGCAACGAGGTAAGGTTATTGCATATGCATCTAGACAGCTGAAAGTTCACGAGAAGAACTACACAACTCATGATCTTGAGCTAGGAGCTTCGCGCTTAAAATCTGGAGACACTACCTCTATGGAACGAAGTGTGTGGTTTTCACAGACCACAAAAGTCTCCAGCATATTCTTAATCAGAAAGAGCTGAATATGAGGCAACGACGTTGGGTTGAACTCTTGAACGACTATGATTGCGAGATTCGCTACCATCCTGGTAAGGCGAATGTCGTAGCTGATGCGCTTAGTCGAAAAGAACGAGTCAAGCTTCATTCTGTTCGAACTCTATCAGATCTTCAATCTCGTGTCCTTCAAGCTCAGCAATTCTGTGTTTCACAAAATTTGATAGGTAATGAATTACCACGTCAACTTGAGCTTAAGCTCAAAGCGAAAGACGATGGTTTGCTCTATTTTAAGGATCGATTGTGGATTCCGAAACAAGACGATCTTCGCACTTTAGCGATGGACGAATCACATAAGTCTCGATATTCTGTCCATCCTGGTGCTGATAAAATGTACAAGGATCTTCGTACTAAGATCTGGTGGCCTGGTATGAAGAAAGATGTTGCCTTGTATGTGTCGAAATGCCTAACTTGTCTCAAAGTCGAGGCAGAACATCAACGACCTTCTGGCTTGCTTGTACAACCAGAGATACCGGTTTGGAAGTGGGAGAACATTGCGATGGATCTCATCACTAAGTTACCGCGTACGTCTAAAGGTCATGATGCTATTTGGGTAATTATCGATCGATTAACGAAATCAGCTCATTTCATTCCGATTCGCGAGGATCCATCTGCTGATAAACTTGCAAAGATTTATTTTGATGAGATTGTATCACGACATGGTGTTCCCTTGGATATCATCTCGGATCGTGATGCTCGATTTTCATCTCATTTCTGGAAGGCCATGCAATCTGCTTTGGGAAACCAACTGAATCTAAGCACTGCTTATCATCCCCAAACAGATGGTCAATCTGAGCGAACGATTCAAACTTTGGAGGATATGCTTAGAGCATGCGTGTGACAACCCGAACTTTTAAGGTTGGTAACGTTGATCTTGCGACCGTAACTTCTCGTTATTTCTTTCTAATGTATTAAACATTCTGTGCTGCTATATTAAACTTAAACGCTTATGATAACTTGGTTAGTTATCATGCTAGTATATTTGGGCATAGGCCACACCCCTCTTAATTATCAATTATCCTTAAGCTCACATAACTGAGGCCCAACCCAAACTTGCATACACATAGTTATATCATAATCATACATGGATCAAGGAAATTTGGGACTTGGGCCGGCCACTGTTAAACTGGTTTATATGCGCACACTTATAGGTATTTTATACGTGACTTTCATAAGCTATCAATCACATAACCACAAACCCTAAACACCCTATTGCGTGCATTGAAGTCGACGACAGTCCTCATCCGTTCGAAGTTATACTCTTCTTGAAATTGGTCTCGTGTCTGGCAACAACTAATATTCGGATTGGTTGACCAACGGTAAACATAAACAAGTAACTAATCTTACCGAGCAAACCAAGGTGAGTTCACATTTTCTACAAGGCATGGGATTCCCAGGGGTTGGGAATGGGTAAAGGATTTGAACTGAAACTGCGTGATCTCCTGGTTTGGAACACGTACACACCCTCTTTATTGAAGGGTGACAACATGTACTAAGAACTTAATCGGAACCTGCATAGTCTCCTGGTTTGGGGATTACGTACACACCCTCTTTATTGAAGGGTGACAACACTGATGCTAGACCAAAAACTCTATCATGAAGTCCCTCATTTTTATATCGACTTAATCGTCGGGCCAATGACGAGCGGGTCATTAGTTAGATAGTGCTATTTAGGTTTGACAAGCCTCACACCGTGCCGCAGAGGACGGGCGTGAACTAATGGATCTGGGCACGTCAATGATGATACATTGACATTAGGGCACCAACTTACTTCAGTCAGTGGTCGATATGGTAAACGGGTCTAGTGGTTCACATGGGGAAGCCCCCACTGATTATGGATATGGTTTGGGAAACAAAGATACTGGTTAACTCGTGGTTTACGAAACAACTTACGGTTTTCAAAACAAACTTGTAAAACTAAACAACCAACTGTGAACTCGCTCAACTTTGTTGTTGATTCGTTGTTACATGCCTTGCAGGCCTTTAGGTGCATATCATTGGAACTTGCTGTCTGAGAAGCTGGAGTGGTCATGGGTCAAGCTACATGGAGACGCAACACAAGACTAAAAGCTTATACATGTGGTTTGTAAACACTTAACGAGTTAATATGCTTCCGCTGTAAAATGTGAAATATTGTAACGTTGTAACACTATTGTTAATAAATGAAAGTTTTATTTAAATATACTCATGAGTTCAATGTGATTGGTGGCTAAGATCCTGGTCAGTCACGCCTCCAAGCGGTGGTATTCCGCATGTGGATTTTGGGGGTGTGACAGATTGGTATCAGAGCCATTGGTTATAGTGAATTTGGTTTTAAAAAGGGGAAAAACGTTTTTGTAAAACCAGACTATAACCGAACAGTTCTGAAAAACGTGAATACGACCATGACACTCAGCTCCAGATTGCAAGGTTCGTCTCTTATATACTCATTGTACTGCATAACTAATGAACACCTACATATGATATTGCATGTGATTGCACGTTTAGCACAACATTATGAATTCATGTATTACTTGCATGTGTTATGTAACTGATAGGGTGGTATTTCCCTAAACATTCATGACTTACATTTCGTGATGCTCCTTGTTTGCTACTCGAGTTTGAGGAACCATTTGACATGAGTTAAGAGGAGCTGAGATGAGCATGCAAATCACAATATTATTGTGGGTGCACACATAATAATAATGTGGGGTGCATGCGAGTCCCAGTGAGGTTTAACAAGTGAAAAAGGGGTTTCGTTCCATTATTTGATCGATGTGAAACATAACAACCTATAGGGGTCATAGCAGTGATTGTCCCCTACTCGAACGTGAACTTTTCATTCATCTCTGGATCCTTTCGAATCGTGATGCTATCGAGTATTACCTGAACACCCATCTGAACGCCTAGCGAACTGTGTAGGATGTTAGGTGCTTATACGAACGTCCCTGAGTTGGATATCGCAGTGTCGAATGATTGATCGATACCTTTCTTACACCTCTTCGTTTTCTGGAACTCATGTATTGACGTCTTAAATCCCGAAGTGTGATCACTTCTGCAACACTCCCGCAACATACTGTGTATTACTCAACACAACTTGCAGCGACACATGGGAGTCCACTCCTACGGAATAATCGGGACATAAACGATGACAACTGACCATGGTGTGGAATGTGTAACTGCCAACACAAGGAGTAGCACCTTAGGACGTGGCACGGACATGTGACAAGATGGACCCTGTCTCCGTTTCAAGCAACGGCATGAGAAGCAACAGTCACGACGACATTAACTTACTCGTAATCGTAGCCTACAGTATGAAAACAGGGGTGACCTCGATGAGGATCGACTGTCGTTAAGTCAAAATGTCAACAACCAAGGGAATTATAACAGTATTGGGAAACCTACGTGATCGTAACAACACTAGTAGTGGTGCTTGTGGAAGGGCATTTAGGATTGGCATGGGCGACGCCAGGATTGTAATAACATGGTGGCATACACGTTCTTGGTAACGAATCACTTCGTCTCTGTTCTATATAACCCTGATGCTTCTTGAAACCCAACCTGTTGTGGAATCAGCTGATGGCAAGACAATGGAAACCTCATATGATCGTTGAGATGCAAACTCGATCCTTGTGGGACAAGTGTTCGACATCGACCTTTCTTCTATTGTTCTTGATAGATGTACCCTGTGAGGAGAGGATTCTACGTATCCCTCTCCTTAGTGGAGGATTTGTTATCTGATCTAACACGTCAGAGTGGCGCAACGGTTAGCGTCATTTCAGCATTGAAACCCAGGAGTGTCTACAGAGGGATTACCCCACTATGTTAGCAACTATTATTGACGTAAGATTAGGAACAAGAGGATCGAGGATCCACCAGTTGTTTATGATTACGCTCAATGTGCTACCCGATGAACTTTCAGGATCATCTCTACAACTGTTAGGTAGGGACTCAGTTTGACCTCACGCCAGAGGCAGTCCTAACTACTCGTACCCTTTACCGTCTTGCACCAGGAGGGTTGCAGGAGCTGTTTAATCAACTATAGGAACTGTCGGACAGGAGTATTCGCCTTGAGGAGCCCTCGCTATACCCATGATGAGAAGCCTTTTCGTATGTCTACTGACTATCGAGAACTCAAAAAGGTGACAGTCAAGAACCGTTTTCCTCGACCACGTATTGACGACCCGTCGACCAGTTGCGAGGAACAAGCTTCCATTCGAGGATTGGCTAGTGAACGAACTATCATCAGATGGAAGGCCAAGAGGAGTATGCTCTTAGAACAGCATGTCAAACGCAATACAGCCAAGTCACTGGCCCAGAACTCGTCGTAGACACAACAGAGAAGATTGCTCAGATACGACAACAAATGGCGGCAGCTCGTGACCGTCAGAAAAGCTACGCTGATAAGCGCAGGAAACCACTCGAGTTCCAGGTTGGGGATCGAGTGCTACTTAAAGTCTTACCTTGGAAAGGTGTGGTTCATCTTGGTAAACGAGGCAAACTCAACACGCGATGTGTTGGACCTTTCGAAATCACTGAGAGATTTGGCAAGGTGGCCTACAGGTTGAATCTACCCGAAGAACTCAGTGGAGTTCACAACGTATTCTATGTGTCGAATCTGAAGAAGTGTCTATCAGATGAAACCCCAACAGTTCCTTTTAAGGGGCTCACCATCGACGATCAGTTGCGATTTGTCAAAGAACTAGTGGAAATCTTGGACCGGAAGGTCAAGATTCTCGAGCACACCAGGATACCTATTGTTCGAGTTCGTTGGAACTCCCGTCGTTACCCAGAGGTTACCTAGGAACGAGAAAACTAAATGAAACTCACATATCCCCATTGCTCGAGAACAATGAAACCACTACTGAGGTTGAAGCTAATGCAGAATTTCGGGACGAAATTCCAAACCAACGGGGGGATGATGTGACACCCCAGGAAAACCAGGAAACAACGCACCACAACTAGCTTCCTCAGTAACCACGTGCTAAATTTCGGGACGAAATTTCTTTTAAGTTGAGGATGATGTGACAACCTGAACTTTTAAGGTTGGTAACGTTGATCTTGCGACCGTAACTTCTCATTATTTCTTTCTAATGTATTAAACATTCTGTGCTGCTATATTAAACTTAAACGCTTATGATAACTCGGTTAGTTATCATGCTAGTATATTTGGGCATAGGCCACACCCCTCTTAATTATCAATTATCCTTAAGCTCACATGTGACAACCCGAACTTCCGAGGTTAGTATCGTAATCTTGATTGCTTATTATTCCTCTTTCAATTTTGCTACGATGAATTTTAAACGTAAACGTGTCGAATTAGGCTTTTGGGCCGGTGATCACCTTATCCATTATTCGGGCAACACAACAAGTCCTCGGCCCATTATCACCTTATCCATTAACACCTTGAACTGCAGCCCATTTACAACCCACTCCGAACTCTTGATAACTTCGACCCTTTGATGTTTAGAGTTGGCTGCCATTTAATTTAATTGGGCTTAAGCCCACTACCGTGGTCAGGAAGGATTAATCGCCCAAAATCCTTATCTAATAGGTATACGTATTGTTATTGGATTAGCTTAAAACCACAACAAACCCTACTGTTCCTTCATTATTTTGCATACGGCAATTGAGGAACCCCCCCCCTTTTCGAAGACACCTTGCCAGCTATTGGATTGTGGGTTAGTAGATACATGCTTATTTTAATTGATGATTGTGTTCATGTGTATTGCGTGTTAATCATAGACTTTGAAATTAATTACGTATGCTAAGGAGGATTAGATTGTATATGTATAAATTTATGATGTGATTTATGAAGATAAACGTAGTCTTGAAATTGAAAATGGTGACTGACAATTGTGTATGCAAACTGATGATTTTATATGACTTTTGATGCTCTCTCACATAATGAATTGTACACATCAATTGCCTTAGGGGTATAGTAGGTTGTCATGTAAGTCCTAGGTACAGTAGGATGTGATGTGTGTCTTGAGTTTTGTGGGGAACACATGTTGATCAGGAGACTTTTGACACTTGTGGGATACATCATGTGCTGATCGGTGCATAGTAAATTGGGTCGAATATGTTGGTTATCGCATACAGGTTGGTGGGGTTAGTTTATGTTAAATGGACAATTGTAAATGGGAATTGTATAACACAAGGGATGGGCCGCACGGGGAGGTTAATGGGCCTAGTAAATGTATGCGATAAATACTGTATATGTGTAACATGTTTTGGGCCAGCTACGCTTGGATCAAATTGGCATTTAAGCTCACATTATTTAGCCGATGTTGCAATGTGTATGGCGAACTGGATTATGTATGATGATATAAAAATTGTTATGTGAGCACCATGTGAATGGTTACAATGTGTTGAGTGATGACTAGTGTCTATTACATGCAATAGGTCAAAGGATATAAGCTGTCAAATGTTTTGTGAACATGAGTGTTGCAAGTGTGGGCCGAAGCCTTAGTAGGCTCTTACGACATGAGGACCAAGTTAGTACTAACAAGGGGCTGTAAATGGATTATGGATGTGGATTGTACAAAACATAAGTGAACTATTAACTTGATTAATATTTGTATTCTTGTGATGCTAGATTGATTGTATGACCTGAACTATATGCTATATGTACGGAAATTGTGTGATACGTGAACTGGGAGTATGTGAACAAATTGTAAATGAGTTATATGGTTCATTTGCACATAAAACTGATTTCCTACTGGTAACTATGCTAGGATGTGTTTGATCAACTGTTAAACAAATAACTAATCTTACCGAGCAAACCAAAGGTGAGTTCACTGCTCTTTTCCAAGCATGCATCCCGGGAAGGGATATCGGGTAACGTTCCAGGGAGGAATGCAGGTTAATGGGATGTTTGTTATTACTTAGTTTCTATTATGTAAGACCCCCTACATCTACCGTGTTGCCGGTAAGGCAACGAGGTATTTAGTTGATAGCGCTATTAGGTTTGGCACCCTCACACCGGGCCGAAAGGACGGGCGTGAACTAATTACCTGGACTTCATGACCAATGCCTAGTTAGAGGCATTGGGGTTGGGCATTCACATCGTGTACATATAAGACCCCTTACATCTATTCAAGGTTGTTTGATACCTTGACATCATGACCAATGCCTAAATGGAGGCATTGGGGTTGGGCATTCACATCTAGTCGCCACATACGGTAATCGAGTAATAACAACATCAAATCATCAAAACTACGAAACAGCATATCATCTTGTTAACTGTTTTACACATGTGACTGGTAACTAAACTCGGTAACAAAACTTTGAACTCACCAGCGTAGTCTGACACACTTGTTTGCATGCTTGTAGGTCGTTAGCTGAGATACTTTGGGACTTGCTATCTGGAGCAGCTGGAGTGGGCATGGTCTTGCTGGACGTATTTATTTTATTGGTTTAATGATACATTACTTTGGTTTTAAAACTGGTTAACTTTGCTTCCGCTGATACTTTGGTTTTCATTTAAACTCACATACAGTATTTCATTTACAATTAAGTACTTTATCATTTAATTGAATGCGTTTGATATAATTAGTGGCTCGTTGTTGGATCGTCGCACTCCTAGTAGGGACATACCCTAGGTGGGAATTTGGGGGTGTGACATCACATAACTGAGGCCCAACCCAAACTTGCATACACATAGTTATATCATAATCATACATGGATCAAGGGAAGCCCAAGAAGGAAATTTGGGACTTGGGCCGGCCACTGTTAAAGTGGTTTATATGCGCACACTTATAGGTATTTTATACGTGACTTTCATAAGCTATCAATCACATAACCACAAACCCTAAACACCCTATTGCGTGCATTGAAGTCGACGACAGTCCTCATCCGTTCGAAGTTATACTCTTCTTGAAATTGGTCTCGTGTCTGGCAACAACTAATATTCGGATTGGTTGACCAACGGTAAACATAAACAAGTAACTAATCTTACCGAGCAAACCAAGGTGAGTTCACATTTTCTACAAGGCATGGGATTCCCAGGGGTTGGGAATGGGTAAAGGATTTGAACTGAAATTGCGTGATCTCCTGGTTTGGAACACGTACACACCCTCTTTATTGAAGGGTGACAACCTGTACTAAGAACTTAATCGGAACCTGCGTAGTCTCCTGGTTTGGGGATTACGTACACACCCTCTTTATTGAAGGGTGACAACACTGATGCTAGACCAAAAACTCTATCATGAAGTCCCTCATTTTTATATCGACTTAATCGCCGGGCCAATGGCGAGCGGGTCATTAGTTAGATAGCGCTATTTAGGTTTGACAAGCCTCACGCCGTGCCGCAGAGGACGGGCGTGAACTAATGGATCTGGGCACGTCAATGATGATAGACATTGACATTAGGGCACCAACTTACTTCAGTCAGTGGTCGATATGGTAAACGGGTCTAGTGGTTCACATGGGGAAGCCCCCACTGATTATGGATATGGTTTGGGAAACAAAGATACTGGTTAATTCGTGGTTTACGAAACAACTTATGGTTTTCAAAACAAACTTGTAAAACTAAACAACCAACTGTGAACTCGCTCAACTTTGTTGTTGATTCGTTGTTACATGCCTTGCAGGCCTTTAGGTGCATATCATTGGAACTTGCTGTCTGAGATGCTGGAGTGGTCATGGGTCGAGCTACATGGAGACGCAACACAAGACTAAAAGCTTATACATGTGGTTTGTAAACACTTAACGAGTTAATATGCTTCCGCTGTAAAATGTGAAATATTGTAACGTTGTAACACTATTGTTAATAAATGAAAGTTTTATTTAAATATACTCATGAGTTCAATGTGATTGGTGGCTAAGATCCTGGTCAGTCACGCCTCCAAGCGGTGGTATTCCGCATGTGGATTTTGGGGGTGTGACAATGCGTAATAGACTTTGGTGGCAATTGGGATTCTCATCTTCCACTGATCGAGTTCTCTTACAACAATAGTCATCATACTAGTATTAATATGGCACCATTCGAAGCTCTCTACGGTCGAAAATGTCGTTCACCTGTCTGTTGGAACGAGACCGGTGAAGCTCAGCTTACTGGACCTGAGCTCGTTCTGGAAACAACAGACAAAATCAAGAAAATCCGCGATAATCTTATGACAGCTCGAAACCGTCAAAAGAGATATGCGGATTTACGACGCAAGCCCTTAGAATTTCAAGTCGGAGATCGTGTCCTACTCAAGGTTTCACCTTGGAAGGGAGTGGTGAGATTTGGAAGGAAAGGAAAACTTGCACCTCGATATGTGGGACCATTTAAGATTGTGGAAAGAATTGGAAAGGTTGCCTATCGACTAGGCTACCTCCAGAGCTTGGAAATATTCATCCGACTTTTCACGTGTCCAATCTGCGAAAGTGTTTAGCTGACGCTGATCTACACATTCCTCTCAACGAGATTCGAATCGATGAAACAATGCACTTTGTCGAGAAACCCGTGGAGATCGTGGACCGTGATTTCAAACAGTTGAAGAACAAACGGATTCGATTGGTCAAAGTTCGCTGGGAATCCAAACGTGGCCCAGAGTTTACTTGGGAACGTGAGGACCAGATGAAGGCGAAATATCCGCATTTGTTTTCACAAGCTTCCTCCAGTTAAAATTTCGGGATGAAATTTCCTGAAGTAGGGGAGACTGTGACAACTGTGTTCTGTAATCGATGTACGATGTAAAACAATGATGTTTATTAATAAAACAAGGTGCTTTGGTGTTATTATATGTGTTTTGGTGTTTCTATGTGTGTATTTGTGTTTGGTGATTTTTCAGTTCGATTCAATTCCGATTGAAAGCTTTAAAATCACGTTCTGGAAGGTTATACGCAAACTGGTGCGTAAACGCAGTCAGTATAACACGACAAACACTCCAGAATAGTGACATAGGCTTAACATACCTTAAATAACCTCCACATAACTTAGAAATAAGTTTTGAATGGTTTGGTGTGTTGAAATCAACTTTGTTCGATCGTAGGGACTATTTGTGTCAAACTGCGAAACTATGCCGATTTGAACTGAACGAACATTCTGGAACTTGATCATAAGTTAAGCATACCCTAAATAACCTTTACATAGCTTAGAAATAAGCTTTGAGGGGTTCGGTATGCTAAAATAAACTTTATGCTCATTCAGGGACTAAAAGCGTCAAAAAGTGCATAAGTTTGCGTTTTCGCGCATAACTTACATTCTGAATACATCCGGACCTCCAAAAAATTATGTAAGCATTAAAATATTTTATTTTAGTGTTTGGCATAAGAAAATTCCATTCGTCACTTGATTTGGACCGTTTTTGCGTCCGTTACGACTTCCGTCATAATTAACCGAACAACGCAACCGTACGGCCAAACGAACCGACATCCGACATATTTTTGGGCATGTTTCATGTTCCCTATACTTTAACATTCTTGTGAAGCTTAAAAATGGGCTTGACAGGTGTTAGAAGTGCCAAAACACGACCATACGCGCACAGGGACCAAAACTGCCAAAACTGAAACTTGCTGGTCTGCAGGGTCCTTACGGACCATAAGGGGAGGACCATATGGTCCTTAAGCATGTCCCAATTCATCAAAAGCTTCTTTCCAGCTTGTTTCCAGCTGTTATGCACCCAAAACCCAATTCCACATGTTACTTCCTGATAATGGCGGGCCATTTTGATGCACATGGGGTTGTAAACAAGTGTAGGGATGAGATTGAAGCATGATTTTCGATAAACGATCTTAACGGTTCAAGGAAATCCATAAATACCCCATGATCTCAACCCCAAAACCCACACCTTTGAAATCTGAATTTGTTCTCTAAGTTGATGTGTTTAACACTTCATACCTGAGAATATTCGGATTCAAAACTTCCATTCTTGGACCCGTTGTAAGTGTTCTTTCATTCTTTTCATTCGTTTTAGCGTTAAAGTCAAACTGCGTTTGACTTTCTGCATTGACTAGTTTATGGTCAATGTGAAGTTCGTTTGAACTTCATAACGTGAGCGTAATCACGATGGTTATAGTCCCTTGTGACTATACCTACTGATTACCACGTTATCTAGGCTCAGTGACGAGTCGTAGTTTCGGCCAAAATACGTATTATTACGTATTTTATAACCAAACTTCTTATGGGTATCAAAACCGTTTGTTTTGATACCAAACCTGTTTTCAAACCATGTTAAACATGTTCTAACATGTTTAGCTCGTCACTTTTAGTTTTGTGCTTGCTAGGGTCGTAAAGGTAAGCGATCTAAACAATCGCTTATACTTTCGAACCCGACCCGTTTGGTCGATTATTAGGATCCGACCAAACACATTAGGTGACCATAGTGTATAGGGAATAACCTTCCAAGGTTATACCTTATGGTCGCTTCGTTTAAGTAGTTTTATGATTGGTAGTTTATATGCCTTAGGTAAATTACCAAAAATGCCCTTTTAAGCCAAAATTCATTTTAAGCATATGTAACATAACCTTTGGTATCTAAACTGATTAGACAACAATATTAAACATGTTGAGGCATATTTTACTTATCATAGGACTAGTTAGGCGTTCCGAACGCGTTTCACGCGAACGACGCGTTAAAGTAGCATAAGCTACCTTAATGGGACGCGATGGGTCGAAAGAACTTAGGTTAGTTTTCACTTAGGATGTAGGCCTTGTGAAACCATATCACATGAGTTCCAACACTCATTTGTTTTACAAGACCTCATTCTGTCCGATCTTCCGATTTAGGTGTCTATTGTTTGACTAGTGATTCAATTACTAGGTGCTGCTTGATTTCTCTGGTTTACTCGAGTTTGTTGAAGTACTATTGATTGAGGATACCTTGCACTACATGTGAGTACATAGTTCCCCTATTTTACTGTTTTCAATTGTTTTGGGGTGATTCATATGTACAAAATGTTTTCAAGGTTTAAACGATGATTTCAAAAACGAATAGAACGATTTATACTAAACTAATAACGATTTCGATAATGTGAACGAACTTGTTGGTTGTAGTTACATAACGAATGGCATTCATTAATTTTGGCCGAACCGACCAGTATTAGGTTATGGTACCATAGGATCTGACATATCCCGTTATTGCACTATACCCATGGTTATGTGTGGGTGTTGTGGGTAACGACTGAATCTGTAATTATTAACTTACCCTTTGGGGGTTTGTTAATACAAGAAGCGAGGAACGAGGTACTCAAGTCACGAAGGTTTGAATGTTATTAATGAGACGACCATATATAAGTTTTCACAATTAAAACGAGGATGAGTTAAACGATTTAATCGAGTAAACGATTTGGAAACGATTTGGAGACAATGTTAAACGATTTGGGTAAACGATTGGTTTTTGGCTAGTGTTTAGATAACGGGACGGGTGTAATGTGGTGAAAACATGGTAGATACGCCGCTAGTACTTCTTATATATAAGTGTTTTCAACATATTACATACCGTGGCGTTATTTAGTTCACTTGGGTAAACGATATTGAAACGATGTCACTCAACGATGTTTTTGAAATAATATACGAGTTTTATTGACGAGTTTATACGATATGTTTTACAAGATGGTTTTCTAAAACAAAGAGCTTTTGGGTTAAGAATCGTGGCTACGAAATTTTATAAATTATAACCATCTTGATTTGAGTTGGTTAATCATGTTGCAATATTATACACTTTTTAAAAAACAAGGTTTTCGAGGTATTGCAATATATGTAATCAAGCCATGATTCCGATACTCTTATAAAACCTATGTACTCGCCAGCATTTCTTTGCTGACTTTGTTTTTACATATGTTTCAGGTGTTGTTGCTTGATTGACGTTCTAGGATGCATGC
Source organism: Helianthus tuberosus (assembly GCA_030545235.1). Lineage (NCBI taxonomy): Eukaryota > Viridiplantae > Streptophyta > Magnoliopsida > Asterales > Asteraceae > Helianthus > Helianthus tuberosus. Next base: position 43,667 of record JARYGA010046715.1, read on the forward strand.
GTCACATAGGATCTGGATGAGGCCTTAGTGACATAAAACAATGATAGTCGATATAAAACTTGTTTGTTATGTGTTAAAACAATGTTAATGTTTAATATTATCAATAAAACGAAACACTTTTTGTATCCATGGTTATGAAACGATAATTCTGTTACAACACTCCCCGACGTTTCCGCCACGCTTTGTTGTTTTACGTGGTCGGGGTGTGACAGCTTTGACCTAGACTATAACCTTCCTTGGACCCTAACACAAGTTATCTGTGTTTAGTTTTAAAACAATACCGTCACTTATCCTTAGGTGACAACCACAATAAGAATACAAAAATTCAAATCTGCTTTGAAAACCAATCATCTGTTCTAGGATGATTTATTGTAAGGTTTTGAACCCTTCAAGTTTTCAAAATCTCGTCAAAGTTTGGGTCTTATAATGTGAACACGTGCAAACTGGAAGGGTGAATGCCTGTACCCTGAGTTTTCTGTCTAAGGCTAGAGTGTTCGTACAAATCCGCAGTATCGGACCAGTCACTCTTACCTGGGAACTCTTGGGGTGAGTGTTCACTTATAGGCGAGCATGTCTTCAGTGATACATTAATATGACCCGTTTACTTTGATCAATCACCGTCTCATTTGCTTGCCTTAGGTAACAAACAAATGATCGCAATTTCTATGCGTTGTCGTTCTGTTTTAATTATCCGATAACATTTCACTTGTTTTCTCCTATGTCTTTCATTTCCTCTAGAATGTCTCTTCCTCGCAACGACACTCAAATGTCCGAGCAAACTGCCAAATTTGCCCAGCAAATAGGCGAAGTAATCCTGAAGACTGTGGATTTAGGTGTCGCCATGTCTCGTCTCAATAATGAAGCCACCCAAGAAGCATCAAAAGAACCAGAAGCCGAGCCATCGAAAAAGTCAAAGAAGCGTAAAGCTTCAAAGGATCCCGCAGCTGTTGCACGAAAACAAACGGGACCTAGCCAAGTGGCAACACCACTAGCTAAGAAGCCATACAACGGAACTGCACCCTTGTGCAACCAATGTAGCCTTCATCATCATCCTAGTGTGAAGTGCCGCAGATGCCAAATTTGTGGACTTATAGGTCATACCGCAAGAGTTTGCCCAGCTGCAGCTGCACCAAATCAAGCAATCAACAATCCTGCTCAAGCTCGCTTTCCACCTGGATCGTGCTACAACTGTGGCGAGATGGGTCATTTCATGAATAAATGCCCAAGGCTTGCTAATGCAAATCTGACCCACGGATGAGCATTTGGCCGATTAGAAGAAGCTGCTGCTTTGAATAATCCGAATCTTATGTTTATGTTTCTAGTGTTTTCCTTTGAACTCGGAAACAATCGATTTTGTTTATAAATAAATATTTATTTACAATTCTGATGTACAAATATAGTTACATGTGTGTATGGCATACCCCTACGATACCTACACCAAAGAAGCGTATTTGTAGTGCTCTTGTTCCTATGATCGATCATGATTTCCTCGAAAATTCTAAGAGCTCGTTTCATTCTAAGAAACGAAGTGGCAATTTGAGTAATCATCTTTTTCCTTTTGACCTCACACCACTGCAACTTGGGAGTTTCGACATTATCATAGGGATGGATTGGTTAACCAAACATCATGCTGAGGTGATTTGTTTCGATAAGATTGTTCGCATTCCTCTTTCGTCTGGCGATGTTCTGGAAGTTCGTGGCGAGAAATCTTCTGGTGGATTGAAGCTCATGTCGCGTACGAAGGCCCAAAGTTATCTACGAAAAGGATATGTTGCTTTTTTGGCACATGTCACCGAGGAGAAAGGCAAGAGCAAGAGTATTCAGGATATTCCGATTGTTCGGGATTATCCAGAGGTGTTTCCTGATGAACTGCCTGGTTTGCCTCCAGTTCGTCAAGTCGAGTTTCATTTTGACCTTGTACCCAATGCCAACCCAATTGCGAAAGCACCTTATTGTCTTGCACCATCCGAGATGCAAGAATTATCAAAACAACTTCAAGAGTTATCTGATAAAGGATTCATCCGATCAAATTATTTGTGACACCCCAGGAAAATCAGGAAAACAACGCAACTTAACTAGCTTCCTCAGTAACCACGCGCTAAATTTCGGGACGAAATTCTCTTAACATGGGGAGAATGTGACAACCCTCAAATTTACATGTAACCGTACAGTTTATTAATGATAATTAAAGTGCTTGACAACTGTGTGGAATTACTTAACTGCTCTCTGATTACTGTGTTATACTTACATGTACTTGTTAACATGCTAATAGTATACAGAAAAGTTACTAAATCGTCCGGTATGCCTTCCTGAGTGTTGAAAATTAAAAACGTCACAAAAATATATATATATGACACTTAACGGATTGATTAAGCACTTTAACGAAACAATGTCAAACCGAACACCCGGACTTTATCCGGAACATAAGAATATTGTCAATAACATTGTTTATCCTTTTCTGAGCTAGTTAGGGTCCCCGAACACCCGTTATATTACACTACACACTAATAACCTATTTGAATCCCTAACTAAACTAACTAGTTCCTAACTATACATTTGAAATCTAACAACATACCCCCCCCCCCTAACCAAACGGTCACCACATGGGTGACACACCCTTGTCCTTGTTGATTATTATATAAATCTTGTCTAATATCTTAGTGACACTTTACATGTTGGACAATCACCAAAGTTGGACCATAAATAAGCATGATGGATCACCATTATCTCAGTTGAACACAACACAAAAATTGCTCTCCTTCTCCTCCTTCCTTGTGCCTTCGGCCGAACACCATCACCACTACCCACCCATCATTCAAATCTTGTTTAACCATTTCCTACATATACAAGTGTGCAACGGATCATACAAGGAGGCTCGGTGCTTTCGAAAGTTCAAGAACCGCTCTAGATTTCTTTTATCCACCTCATTTATACTTTGATTCTTCCCTAGCCTCGAGCTAGTAGTAAGTACCTCTAAACATCATCTTGATCTTGTTTATGGTGGTTAATAAGTGATTTAATGGCTGAAAATTTGAAACACTAAAGAACCTAACATAAAGTCTTGGACAAAAAGATGAATAAGTTGGATAAAGAAGATAAGTTATGTGTGTAAATGATGTTAGAATGATGTTGTTATGATTCTTGCTGATTTCTTGTTGAGTTACTTGTTAATATTGATGTTTGATGTTGTTGAAATCGCTAAACATGTTAACGGAATCAATCGAACATGCACTAGAAAGTAAAAACCTGAAACAAAATGCTGGTTGGTTTTTACAGCCAACTTCAGTTGGCTGTAACCAGACCATAACTTAACGAGAAATGTATTTTCTGAAGTCTAGGGTTATGTATTATGAAATACGGTTCTAATGTCACCAGAATCGTAATTTTTGGACTTCGTTTACTATTTTTAAAGCGTCATTTCGTAACAGCAGCTAGAGCTGCATTTCTCTGCTGAAAATATGTGTTTTGTTTTCTGTCATAACTTGGGTTCTGTGTAGTGTTGGATCATGAAACTTGTACTGTAGATGACCACCGATGTATTTGTAATTACCCCACTGGAATTTCGTAAATCGGACGCTCGATGAATTTTAAATAAATTATTCCGTCGACTGTGGTCAGAAAAATATAAATCTGAGTTCAGTCTGGAAAATGAATTTTTATAAAATATTAATAATGAACTGGACCCCGATATTTTTACACAATAAAATTTGGAACGTTTAAGACATTCTGTAAAAATTTGGGAATTTTTGGAATAAGTTAACTATTTTATTAAAATGTCCGAAAACAGCCCGGTTTTGAATATTTATGCTGAAATGACATAAGCTGTAATTTGCGTGTCTAAATGTCGAGTATGCTATCTGTGAATGATCTAGATGTTATATGTGTTATGTGCATTATCGTATGTTTGTTTATGAGTGGGGAATGGATGGGAAACTTATATGGGCATAAACCGTCAAAGTGATGCATGTTGTGTGATAGATACGTGTAGGAACTTTGTGCTCTATTTGAAAGCCACTAAATGACTAACTGGTAAATCATACTAGGACGTGATTGACCGACCTTGACTGTTAGCTATATTTGAGAATCTAACCGAGCAAACCGAGGTGAGTTCACACACTTTCTAAGGCATGGGATTCCCGGTGGTTTGGGAATGGGTTAAAGAATTAAAAACTAAATCTACATATCCCCTTGGGAGGATATGTACGGCCATCCTCCATAGGTAGGGTGCCATTATTAATCCTATGAATTCTCCTTGTGCAGAATACGTACGTTCGTCCTCCTTGGGTAGGACAACAACCTTAAAACTAGCTAGACAAAACTCTATCATGAAGTCCCTCAATTTATATTGACTTAATCGCCGAGGCCAATGGCGAGCGGGTCATTAGTTAATAGCGCTATTAGGTTTAACAAACCTCACACCTTGCCAGTCGGACGGGTGTGTACTAATGGACTATGGCAAACTGTCAATGATGATAGATCATTGACGTAGGGCACAACTATTGTTCGTAGCAGTCGATATCATACCGTCTAGTAGTTCAAACGGGGAAAGCCCCCACTGATTATGGTTATGGTTTGGGTAATGAAAAAGGAACTGGTTAAACATACTTTCAACTACGGGGTAACCCCCACGGTAATTAAGCTAACGAAAGTCAAACCACGTTTTTCAGAAACAACTTAAAACTAAACAACCAAACGTGAACTCACTCAACTTTGTTGTTGACTCGTTGTTACATGCCTTACAGGTCGCTAGATGCTTTTGGAGCTTGCACGAGGAGAAGGTTGTTGTGGAATATGTCCCGTGTTAAATATTTAATCCGTATGAACTATGGACTTATGTTTTGAACTTACGTTTTATGCTTCCGCTGTTAACCTAAAGTCGGTTTACTTCCTTTTGGTCACCAATCGTGTTGTGTTTGGTTTTATTTACTAAATTGTGTTGTTCAATATGATTGGTGGCTCGATCCTGGTCACGTCACGCCTCCAAGCGGTGGTACTCCGCATGGTGGATTTTTGGGGGTGTGACAGATTGGTATCTGAGCCATTGGTTATAGTGAACTTGGTTTTAAAAGGGAAAAGTTTTGGATAAAACCGGACTATAACCAGTACAGTGCTCAACGATCCACAACGACGCTTCGCTCCACGTGCAAGACTCGACACCATAGGTGGAATGATTTATGTTATATTGTCGGTTAGATAGTTCTCACTGTGCATTAGATAATGTGATAATTGCTATTTGAACCTTGTGTGCTTACTCTCTATTGTCGTCCCACACTTACGCACTTTCGCGACACTTTTCTCACTTACGTTGCTTCATTATGAAGATCATGAGTGGACACGGAGGACGTATCAACCTCACGCAAGCCCAGTTGACGGCTTTGATCAACGAACGAGTTGCTGAGGCACTCGCAGCAAATCCAGCAGGAGGTATAACCTACTATATCAACCCACCTTAGGTCGTTTAGATCCTACCTTCGCAAACCAACCCTCATGCTTAATCTTGTCTTTTATTCTCGCGCAACAGGTCAACATGCTCAACCTCCTGTGTGCACATTCAAAACCTTCATGGACTGCCGACCTACTACTTTCAGTGGCACTGAAGGAGCTGTAGGCCTCCTCCACTGGTTTGAGAAGCTCGAGTCTATCTTTGAAATGTGTGAATGCCCCGAGGCTCGTAGAGTGAAGTATGCTGCTGGTACTCTTGAAGGAATAGCGCTCACGTGGTGGAACGCTCAGGTTCAGATGCTGGGGTTGGTTGCTGCTAATGCCACCCCATGGAACGATTTCAAGGAAATGATCAAGGAGGAGTACTGTAGTCGGGATGACATCCACAAGCTAGAGGTGGAATTTTACAATCGGAAGATGACGGGGTCTGAGATTGAGGCGTATACTAAGAGGTCAAATGAGCTGGCCATCCTGTGTCCAACTATGGTGGACCCTCCCATCAAACGAATTGAGCTGTATCTCAAGGGCCTTGTACCCGAGATTCAAAGTCACGTGACTTCAGCCAACCTGGGTACCATACAGCAAATCATCAAGTTGGCCCATCGATTCACTGACCAGGCGATGGAGCAAAACAGGCTGCCCAAACGAATCAGTGCCACAGCTACTTCTGATGCACCTACTGACAATAAGCGAAAATGGGATGGGAACTCCGGAAAGGGTTCTACTTCAGTTCAGTCTCAGCAGCGAAAGACTGATGACTACCAGAGTCCTGGTCAGCAATCTTCTGGTAACCAAGGACAGGGTGGATACCGAGGGAACCACCCCAAGTGCAACCGGTGCAACAAACATCACAGCGGGCAGTGCAACAAAGGTCGTTGCCTGAGGTGTAACAAGTTTGGTCATGAAGCAAAGGATTGCAGGAGCGCCCGACCAGCAAATCAAAATCGCCAACAACAACAACAAGCTCCACAGAACCACCAGCAGCAACAACAACAACAGGGCAATAAAGGATGTTTTCAGTGTGGCGCTGAAGGCCATTTTAAGAGGAACTGCCCCCAACTGAACCAGAATCAGAACAACAACAACCAAGGAAATGGGAACCACAATGGGAACAACAATGGAGGCAACAATGGAGGCGGCAATGGGGGAAACAACAATAGCAATGGGGCAAGGGGTCGTGTTTTCGTGCTAGGTCAGGGTGATGCAAGGAACGATCCCAACGTTGTGATGGGTAAGTTTCTTCTGGACGACTTCTTTGTTACTGTTTTATTCGATTCGGGTGCCGATACTAGTTATGTGTCCTTAAAAGTTAGCCAAATTCTTAAGCGCACTCCAACACTTCTGAACACCAAACACATGGTAGAACTAGCAAACGGTAAAAGTCTTGAAGCCACACACGTAGTTAAAGGTTGTAACCTCGTCTTAGCTGGTCAGACTTTCTCTATCGATCTTATTCCTATCACACTGGGTAGTTTCGACGTCGTTATTGGGATGGATTGGCTATCTCATCATCAAGCGGAGATTGTTTGCAAGGAGAAAATCGTCCGCATTCCTCGTTCTGGTGAAGAACCTCTGGTGATTCAGGGCGATAAGAGTGGTGCTGTTGTAGGCATTATCTCTTTCCTTAAGGCCCAGAAGTGTTTGCGAAAGGGCCACACTGCCATTTTAGCACTCGTTACTGACACATCAACGAAGGAGAAGAGAATTGAAGACATCCCTATTGTACGTGACTTTCCCGAGGTATTTCCTGAGGAATTACCTGGTCTTCCGCCTCATCGCCAAGTTGAGTTTCAAATCAATCTAGCTCCTAGGACAGCACCAGTAGCTTGAGCACCATACGTCTAGCTCCATCAGAACTCGAAGAACTGTCCATACAACTACAAGAACTCTTGGAAAAGGGTTTTATACGTCCTAGCTCTTCGCCCTGGGGAGCTCCAGTCTTGTTTGTGAAGAAGAAAGACGGTACCTTTAGAATGTGTATTGACTATCGCGAACTCAACAAGGTGACCGTGAAGAATCGATATCCTCTTCCATGTATCGACGACTTGTTCGACCAGTTGCAAGGGTCGAGCTATTACTCTAAGATTGATTTGAGATCGGGATACCATCAGCTGAGAGTCCGAGATGAGGATGTCTCCAAAACAGCATTCAGAACTCGTTACGGCCATTACGAGTTTCTGGTTATGCCATTCGGGCTCACGAATGCACCAGCGGTCTTCATGGATCTCATGAACCGAGTGTGCAAGCCTTACCTGGATAAGTTCGTTATTGTGTTCATCGACGATATCCTGATCTATTCTAAGAGTCAGGAGGAACACGAGCAGCATCTACGACTTATGCTGGAACTTCTTCGAAAAGAGCAGTTGTATGCCAAGTTTTCGAAATGTGACTTCTGGCTTCGCGAAGTCCACTTTCTAGGCCATGTGGTAAACAAGGATGGGATTCATGTAGATCCATCCAAGGTGGACTCGATCAAGAACTGGCCTGCACCCCGAACACCAACGGAAATCCGCCAATTCTTGGGTTTGGCAGGATATTACAGAAGGTTTATCAAGGATTTCTCAAAGATTGCGCAGCCTCTCACTTCACTGACTCAGAAGGGTGTCACCTATCGTTGGGGTGATGCACAGGAGTCCGCATTTAAGCACTTGAAGGATAGACTTTGTAGCGCGCCTATCCTCTCATTGCCTGAAGTCACAGATGATTTTGTGGTTTACTGCGACGCTTCCATCCAAGGACTTGGTTGCGTATTGATGCAACGTGACAAGGTCATTGCCTACGCATCACGCCAACTCAAAGTTCACGAAAGGAATTACACTACTCACGATCTGGAACTGGGAGCAGTTGTTTTTGCACTAAAGATATGGAGACATTACCTGTACGGTACCAAGTGCACCATTTACACCGATCACAGGAGTCTCGAGCATATCTTCAAGCAAAAGGAATTAAATATGCGACAACGCCGATGGGTCGAACTCTTGAACGATTATGAATGCGCTATCAAATATCATCCGGGCAAGGCCAATGTTGTGGCCGACGCCCTCAGTCGAAAGGATACTATACCTAAGCGTGTACGTGCTTTACAACTTACCATCCAATCTAACCTTCCCGCTCAGATTCGCGATGCTCAGGTTGAAGCGTTGAAAGCAGAAAACATCAGGGCTGAGTCCCTACGAGGATCGAGGCAACGACTGGAACAAAAGGAAAACGGCGCCTACTATGTTAACGGACGCATCTGGGTTCCGCTTTATGGAAACTTACGCGAGCTTGTGATGGACGAAGCGCACAAGTCTCGTTATTCGGTACACCCTGGTTCAGACAAGATGTACCACGATCTCAAGACTACGTATTGGTGGCCTGGCATGAAAGCTCACATAGCAACCTATGTCAGTAAGTGCTTGACTTGTGCGAGAGTCAAGACTGAATATCAGAAACCATCAGGCCTACTACAACAACCAGAGATCCCGAAATGGAAATGGGAGCAAATTTCCATGGATTTCGTTACCGGCCTACCTAGATCTCAACGTGAAAACGATACCATTTGGGTGATCGTAGATCGACTGACCAAGTCTGCACATTTTCTGGCTATCAAGGAAACGGATAAGTTTTCTACTTTAGCAGACATCTACCTAAAAGAAGTGGTGTCAAGGCACGGAGTGCCAACCTCTATCATTTCTGATCGTGACACGCGTTTTACTTCTGAACTGTGGCAAGCAATGCACAAGTCTTTTGGCTCACGTTTAGATATGAGCACCGCTTATCACCCACAGACGGATGGGCAATCTGAACGCACCATCCAAACCCTTGAAGACATGCTTAGGGCATGTGTAATCGATTTTGGTAATGGCTGGGAAAAGCACCTCCCGCTGGTGGAGTTTTCGTATAACAACAGCTACCACACCAGCATTCAGGCCGCTTCATTCGAGGCATTGTACGGACGCAAATGCCGATCACCTCTCTGTTGGGCAGAAGTTGGTGACAGCCAAATCACTGGCCCAGAACTTGTGGTATATACCACCGAGAGAATTGCTCAGATACGACAGCGAATGGCGGCAGCTCGTGACCGTCAGAAAAGCTATGCTGATAAGGGAAGAAAACCACTCGATTTCCAGGTTGGGGATCGAGTGTTACTCAAAGTCTCACCTTGGAAAGGTGTAGTCCATTTTGGCAAGCGAGGCAAACTCAATCAGCGTTATGTCGGACCATTCGAAGTCACCGAGAAAATTGGCAAAGTCGCCTATAGGTTGAATCTACCTGAAGAACTCAGCTGAGTTCACAATGTTTTCCATGTGTCGAATCTGAAGAAGTGTCTGTCAGATGAGACCCTCATAGTTCCTCTCAAGGAACTCACAATCGACGACCAGCTGCGATTCGTCGAGGAACCAGTAGAGATTACGGATCGAGATGTTAAGATCCTCAAGCGTACCAGGATACCTCTGGTCCGAGTTCGTTGGAATGCTCGTCGTGGCCCAGAGTATACCTGGGACAAGAGGACCAAATGAAACCCAAGTATCCCCAACTGTTTAAGAAAAGTGCAACCACTACTGAGGCTGAAGCTACTGCAGAATTTCAGGACGAAATTCCAAATCAACGGGGGGATGATGTGACACCCCAGGAAAATCAGGTAAACAACGCAACTTAACTAGCTTCCTCAGTAACCACACGCTAAATTTCGGGATGAAATTCTCTAAACAGGGGGAGAATGTGACAACCCTCAAATTTACATGTAACCGTACAGTTTATTAATGATAATTAAAGTGCTTGACAACTGTGTGGAATTACTTAACTGCTCTCTGATTACTGTGTTATACTTACATGTACTAGTTAACATGCTAATAGTATACAGAAAAGTTACTAAATCGTCCGGTATGCCTTCCTGAGTGTTGAAAATTAAAAACGTCACAAAAATATATATATATATATATATATATATATATGACACTTAACGGATTGATTAAGCACTTTAACAGAACAGTGTCAAACCGAACACCCCGGACTTTATCCGGAACATAAGAATATTGTCAATAACATTGTTTATCCTTTTCTGAGCTAGTTAGGGTCCCCGAACACCCTAACACCCGTTATATTACACTACACACTAATAACCTATTTGAATCCCTAACTAAACTAACTAGTTCCTAACTATACATTTGAAATCTAACCACATACCCCCCCCCCCTAACCAAACGGTCACCACAAGGGTGACACACCCTTGTCCTTGTTGATTATTATATAAATCTTGTCTAATATCTTAGTGACACTTTACATGTTGGACAATCACCAAAGTTGGACCATAAATAAGCATGATGGATCACCATTATCTCACTTGAACACAACACAAAAATTGCTCTCCTTCTCCTCCTTCCTTGTGCCTTCGGCCGAACACCATCACCACTACCCACCCATCATTCAAATCTTGTTTAACCATTTCCTACATATACAAGTGTGCAACGGATCATACAAGGAGGCTCGGTGCTTTCGAAAGTTCAAGAACCGCTCTAGATTTCTTTTATCCACCTCATTTATACTTTGATTCTTCCCTAGCCTCGAGCTAGTAGTAAGTACCTCTAAACATCATCTTGATCTTGTTTATGGTGGTTAATAAGTGATTTAATGGCTGAAAATTTGAAACACTAAAGAACCTAACATAAAGTCTTGGACAAAAGATGAATCAGTTGGATAAAGAAGATAAGTTATGTGTGTAAATGATGTTAGAATGATGTTGTTATGATTCTTGCTGATTTCTTGCTGAGTTACTTGTTAATATTGATGTTTGATGTTGTTGTAATCGCTAAACATGTTAACGGAATCAATCGAAAATGCACTAGAAAGTAAAAAGCTGAAACAGAATGCTGGTTGGTTTTTACAGCCAACTTCAGTTGGCTGTAACCAGACCATAACTTAACGAGAAATGTATTTTCTAAAGTCTAGGGTTATGTATTATGAAATACGGTTCTAATGGCACCAGAATCGTAATTTTTGGACTTTGTTTACTATTTTTAAAGCGTCATTTCGTAACAGCAGCTAGAGCTGCATTTCTCTGCTGAAAATATGTGTTTTGTTTTCTGTCATAACTTGGGTTCTGTGTAGAGTTGGATCATGAAACTTGTACTGTAGATGACCACCGATGTATTTGTAATTACCCCACTGGAATTTCATAAATCGGACGCTCGATGAATTTTAAATAAATTATTCCGTGGACTGTGGTCAGAAAAATATAAATCTGAGTTCAGGCCAGAAAATGAATTTTTATAAAATATTAATAATGAACTGGACCCCGATATTTTTACACAATAATATTTGAAACGTTTAAGACATTCTGTAAAAATTTGGGAATTTTTGGAATAAGTTGACTATTTTATTAAAATGTCCAAAAATAGCCCGGTTTTGAATATTTATGCTGAAATGAAATAAGCTGTAATTTCCGTGTCTAAATGTCTAGTATGCTATCTGTGAATGATCTAACATGTTATATGTGTTATGTGCATTATCATATGTTTGTTTATGAGTGGGGAATGGATGGGAAACTTATATGGGCATAAACCATCAAAGTGATGCATGTTGTGTGATAGATACATGTAGGAACTTTGTGCTCTATTTGAAAGCCACTAAATGACTAACTGGTAAATCATACTAGGACGTGATTGACCGACCTTGACTGTTAGCTATATTTGAGAATCTAACCGAGCAAACCGAGGTGAGTTCACACACTTTCTAAGGCATGGGATTCCCGGTGGTTTGGGAATGGGTTAAAGAATTAAAAACTAAATCTACATATCCCCTTGGGAGGATATGTACGGCCATCCTCCATAGGTAGGGTGCCATTATTAATCCTACGAATTCTCCTTGTGCAGAATACGTACGTTCGTCCTCCTTGGGTAGGACAACAACCTTAAAACTAGCTAGACAAAACTCTATCATGAAGTCCCTCAATTTATATCGACTTAATCGCCGAGGCCAATGGCGAGCGGGTCATTAGTTAATAGCGCTATTAGGTTTAACAAACCTCACACCGTGCCAGTCGGACGGGTGTGTACTAATGGACTATGGCAAACTGTAAATGATGATAGAACATTGACGTATGGCACAACTATTGTTCGTAGCAGTCGCTATCATACCGTCTAGTAGTTCAAACGGGGAAAGCCCCGTAGTCCCCACGGCAATTAAGCCAACGAAAGTCAAACCACGTTTTTCAGAAACAACTTAAAACTAAACAACCAAACGTGAACTCACTCAACTTTGTTGTTGACTCATTGTTACATGCCTTACAGGTCGCTAGATGCTTTTGGAGCTTGCACGAGGAGAAGGTTGTTGTGGAATATGTCCCGTGTTAAATATTTAATCCGTATGAACTATGGACTTATGTTTTGAACTTACGTTTTATGCTTCCGCTGTTAACCTAAAGTTGGTTTACTTCCTTTTGGTCACCAATCGTATCGTGTTTGGTTTTATTTACTAAATTGTGTTGTTCAATATGATTGGTGGCTCGATCCTGGTCACGTCACGCCTCCAAGCGGTGGTACTCCGCATGGTGGATTTTTGGGGGTGTGACATTATTCACCCTAGGGGAGCTCCCGTCCTCTCTGTGAAGAAGAAAGATGGATCTTTTCGAATGTGTATCGATTATCGTAAGCTTAATAAGCTTACCATCAAGAATCGATATCCCCTACCTCGAATCAATGATCTCTTTGATCAGCTGCAAGGTGCTACCTATTTTTCCAAGATCGATTTGCGTTCTGAGTATCGTCAGCTTCGTGTTCTCGAAGAAGATATTCCCAAAACTGCCTTCGCACAAGATATGGGCATTACGAGTTCACTGTCATGCCTTTTGGTTTGACGAATGCCCCAGCTGTCTTCATGGACTTAATGAATAGGGTCTGTAAACCTTATTTAGATAAGTCCATTATTGTGTTCATCGACGATATTCTCATTTATTCAAAGTCTCGAGCCGGTCACGAGCAACACCTTCGTTTGACATTGGAACTCCTAAAGAAGGAACAAACTTTTCGCTAAATTCTCCAAGTGTGAATTTTGGCTTAAAGAAGTTCAGTTTTTGGGTCATGTAGTCAACAAGCAGGGTATTCATGTGGATCCATCCAAATTGCTGCAATCAAGGATTGGAATACACCAACGACACCTACAGAAATTCGTTCTTTTCTTGTTCTCGCTGGTTATTATCTTCGTTCTATTTCGAACTTCTCAAAGATCGTGGTGCCACTCACTGCTTTGACTCAGAAGAATAAGCCTTTGGAGTGGGGATCTAAGCAAGAAGAAACGTTCCTAACGCTAAAACGGAAGCTATGTGATGCTCCTGTTTTGTCCTTGCCCAATGGAAACGATGATTTCGTTGTCTTTTATGACGCGTCGAATCTAGGCCTTGGTTATGTTCTTATGCAATGAGGTAAAGTCATAGCATATACGTCAAGACAGTTGAAAGTTCACGAAAAGAACTACACAACTCATGATCTTGAGTTAGGTGTTGTGGGATTTGCTCTCAAAATCTGGAGACACTACCTCTATGGAACGAAGTGTGTGGTTTTCACAAGACCACAAAAGTCTCCAGCATATTCTTAATCAGAAGGAGCTGAACATGAGGCAGCGACAATGGGTTTAGCTCTTGAACGATTACGATTTCGAGATTCGCTACCTTCCTGGTAAGGCGAATGTCGTAGCCGATGCGCTTGGTCGAAAGGAGCGAGTCAAGCTTCATTCTGTTCAACTCTATCTGATATTCAATCTCGTGTCCTTCAAGCACAACGATCTTGTGTAAACGAAGGCTTATTGAAATATGAGCTACCACTTCAACTCGAGCTTAAACTCGAAACGAAAGGGCGATGGGTTGCTCTATTTTAAGAATCCTTGTGGATGATTATCGCCCAAATCGGAGCCCTGATTGGATTCCTTGTACACCTTAATATGTACATTACAACTCAATAAGGACAAACCGAATTCCTATTAAGATCTTCCTATCTTCATAGTTAGATTCTTGAAAATATTTAAAGTGCCAAATGAAATCCACGGATTGGATTCCTGGTATGCTTTAAATACCCGTGTCCAAAGATAACAAATTAAAGGTCAAGATAAACAATTATGCGATTATGTGTTTATGTGTTCTCCTTTATGTTTTTGTGTCCGATTTTCGTTATCCAAATTCTCATAGAATCTTCCATATCTTCATATGAGGTATTCATAGTAGGATATTAAAAAGGTACTACCCTAAATCCTTAATGGGCTTCTACGTGGTAGTTAAGACCCTTGGAATATATAGTACCATTCCATGATTCAAAGGAGACCCCTTGAGTGGTCTAGTTAAAAGCTTGATTCAGAATCTGGTTAAGAATGGCATGTGATGATATAGCTGAAAGGACCCTATGGTGGTCCAGTCACACTCATCACAGGTTCGTTCATTTGATTTTCCCCTACACATTATCAAATGCACTGTGTGGACTATGCAAGGAATTACGTAATTATGGACGCGTATGTAATTATGAAATTCAGTGCACAGGAACCCCAGTAAGGTTTATCATGTGTAAGAACCGATAGTGACAACAATAACGAAACATGAACAATGTAATAGAGGTACGGTGGACGCACCAATGGCGCTTCATATACTTGTATATAGGTGTCCCTCTTACATTGCAAGCATGGTGTTATTTAAAGTTACTAGAAGTTCAGAACTCTAACCAGTGTTGTTTTATCTTTTCGACTTCGTGTTTCAAGCTCTCACAAGTTTCCTCTAAATAAATTTCGGGACGAAATTTCCTGAAGTAGGGGAGACTGTGACATCTGTGCCTCCACGGCCATCGAACAAATACCAAATCAATGAAATGTTGTGTTTCATACTTGGGATTTGTATAAATATGTGTATCGTTTGCACATATCAACTCTTGTTCGATTTCGGGCTCCAAATCGCTTTCTGGAAGGTTATACGCGCACTAATGCGTAAATATAACCAGTTTAATGCAACAAATACTCCGGAATAGTGACATAGGCTTAACATACCTTAAATAACCTTTACATAACTTAGAATCAAGTTTTGGAAGGTTTGGTGTGTCGAAATCAAGTTTATTCGCTTACAGGGACTAATTTCGACAAACTACGAAAGTATGCCGATTTGTACTGTATCGAATATTCCGGAACATGACCATAAGTTAAACATACCCTAAATATCCTTTACATAGCTTAGAAATAGGCTTTGAGGGGTTCGGTGTGCTAAAATAAACTTTTTGGTCATTCAGGGACTAAAAGCGTCAAAAGTGCATAAGTTTGCATTTTTGCGCATATCTTATGTTCTGAATACATCCGGGCATCCAAAAATTTATGTAATCATTAAAATATTTTATTTTAGTGATTGGCATGATAAAATTCCATTCGTCGCGTAATTTGGCTCGTTTTTGCGTTCGTTACGACTTCCGTCGTAATTAACCGAACAACGCAACCGTACGACCAAACGAACCAACATCCGAGATATTTTCGAGCATGTTTTGAGTTCCCTATACATTAACTTCATTTTAGAGACTTGAAATGAGGTTAACGGGGCTTAAACGTGTCAAAAATGAGCCGAAATGCAAGATTCTGAAGTTCAGGGACTAAAATTGTCATTCTGCCATAGTTATCTTAGGAAGGGACCAAAATGAAAAATCTAAATTCCAGCTTGTTCCAGCTGTTCCCCTCATTTTCACATGGTTTTAATGAAACTATGGGCTCCCATGTTTTCACAAAACCATGGGCACATGTGTACGGATGAGATCGAAGCTCGTTTTACGATCCTAACGGTTCTAGTTTTCCTATATATACCCATCTCCTTTCACTTGCAAAACCCACAATGATCTGATTTTGGCTCTCTAAGTTGAAGTTTATGCTTCATACCTGAGAGTAAATCGGATCATAGCTTGCGGGGACCTTTTGTAAGTATTCTTTCGTTCTTTTATCGCTTTTCGAGTCTGAAAGTCTTGTGTTTGACTTTCTGCCTTGACCAGTTTATGGTCAATGCGAAGTTCGTTTGAACTTCATAACGTGAACGTAATCACGATGGTTATAGTCCCTAGTGACTATACCTACTGATTACCACGTTATCTAGGTGTAGTGACGAGTCGTAGTTTCGGCCAAAATGCGTATTCTTGCTTATTTTGTAACCAAACTACTTTTGGGTATCAAAACCGTTTGTTTTGATACCAAACCTGTTTTCTAACTTAACTAAACATGTTTTAGCATGTTTAGCTCGTCACTTTTAGTTTAGTGCTTGTGTAGAGTCGTAAGTCAAGCAGACTAAACACCCGCTTAGACTTTCGAACACGACCCGTTTGGTCGATCATTAGGATCCGACCAAACATGTTTAGTGACCATAGTTGTATGATAGGTAGTTTATATGCCTTAGGTAAATGACCAAAATGCCCTTTTCATGCATAATTGGTAATTAAGCGTATGTAACACAAACTTTTGTCATTTAATTGATTATGCAACATATTTAATCATGTTTAGGCATATAATACTTGTCATAGGACTAGTTAAACGTCTCGAACGCGCTTTTGCGCAAACGACACGTTAAAGTAGCTTAAGCTACCTTAATGGGTCACAATGGGTCGAAAGCACTTAGGTTAGGTTTCGATTTAGAATGTAGACTTTGTTAAACCATGTCATATGAGTTCCAATACTCATTTGGTTTACAAAACCTCATCCTATCCGATCTTCCGACTTAGGTCCAGTTTATTTATATAGTTATTAGGTTGCCGATTGATTCCGTGCTCCCTCTAGCTTTGCTTGGTTGTTGTTCAAGACCTCTAAGCATTCTTAGGTGAGTACATAGTTCCCCTATTTTACTGTTTTCAATTGTTTTGGGGTGATTCATTTGTGCTAAATGTTTTCGAGGTTTTAACGTTGGTTTTCAAAACGATTTTCGATATTATAACAATGGTTTCAAAAAAGATTAAAATGGTTTATACAAAATTTATAACGATTTTGATATAGTAAACAAACTTGTTGGTTGTATTTACATAACGAATAATATCCATTAGTTTTGGCCGAACCGACCAGTATTAGGTTATGGTACCATAGGATCTGACAAATCCCGTTATCAGACTACACCCATGGTTATGTGTGGGTTAGGTGGGTAACGACTGAATCTGTGATTGTTAATTTACCCTTTGGTGGTTTATTAATGCGAGAAGCGATAGGCGAGTTGCGAAGGTTTGGATGTTATTAGCGAGACAATCAAAAGTAGTTTTCACGATTTAAAACGAGAATGATTTAAACGACTAAAGCGAGTTTTAACGAATTAAACGATTTGGGTAAACGATTGGTTTTCGGTTAGTGTTTAGATAACGGGACGGGTGTAATGTGATGAAAGCATGGTGGATACGCCGCTGGTACTTCCTATATATAAGTGTTTTCATCATATTACATATCGTGGCGTTATTTAGTTCACTTAGGTAAACGATTTTGAAACGATGTCACACAAACGAGGTTTTCGAAATAATATAAACTATACGAGTTTTATTAACGAGATTTATTAACGAGTTTTATTAACGAGATTTATTAACAAGTTTTTACGAGATGTTTTACAATTTGATTTTATTAAATAAATGTTTTGGGTTAAGAATCATGGCTACGAGATTTTATAAACTATAACCAACTTGATTTGAGTTGGTTAATTAAGTCGCAATACAATACTTTTCAAAACAAGTTTTTTTTTATTAAGTATTGCAACATGTAAACTAGCCATGAATCCGACACTCTCAAAAACCTATGTACTCACCAGCATTTCTTTTTTTTGGGTAAAGGGTTACCCCGGTGATTCTATTAAAAACAACCGCAATTAAGTACAAGTAGTGAGAATGTGTTCCCCACTAGTTCATATACAGGACATGCCCCATATATGTAAACCAAACAAACCAAACAACCTACGACACCCCATAACCTAGCCTACTATACATCATGAAAAGATATCAAGTAGACACGACAAACCAAAACAAAATAAACCCTCATCCGCCATCATCAAAGATGAAGTTGCCACAAATTGTCAGCCCCTTCACACGAACCAAAAATAGACTATCCATTGGAGCCCTTTGTAGTAGAGGTGCTTGCCCCTGGTTTTTCCGGCTTCCGAACGCCCAAAGTTTCATCATACACTACCTCAACTTCATCATCATCCGGATCTTCACTACTCTGCTGCCCCATTGTTCTGTTTGTTCCAGAATTAAGCGCACTAAAAGGGTTGTGAGTCTGAATTGAACCTTTTCCACCCTTCATATTAGTAGAAGAAGATGTATTCCCAACCATATTCCTGTAATTCAACGGTTTATATTCAAATTTTGGTTTTTGAGTATTAACCGGAACCCCACTTTTCCTACCCGCTTTCCTATTCGTAACCTCAATGTAACCATCCCCATCTACTATAGGTGCTTTAGGATGGGGGTTAGGAGTAGGACCAACCTGTTTAGGACAATCATCACTATCATGACCAAAGACACAACAATGAGCACATCTCGGAAGCTTCCACTCATACTCCACCTTAACCTTTTCCGTAACATAAACTTCACCATCCAAATCAGGAATAGCCATAGATATCACCTCCTTGAATCCATGATCAGCTGAAACTTCAATAAGAGCCCTTGCAAAAGAACTCCTACCCCAATTTTCAGAACACATAGAAGCTGTATAAGAATCAAGCAACATAGGAGAACCAATTTTTGAGGCCAACATGCTCAAACCATCATCGGTGTAAGCTGCAAGAGGAACATCATGCAATTTTACCCAAACTGCAACTTTCTTGATATCTTCCTTTCTAAGGGTAGTAGTAGGGGACCAAGTGTTAAGAAAAAGAGGTTTGTTCCGAATCAGCCAAGGACCCCCTTCAAGTACATTATTCATACCCTGTCTATCTTCAAACTTGAAGAAGAAAAACCCATTCGAATTCATCATAATTTTCTGAATACCATGTTTTTTCCAATTTGTTTTCACAAAATATTCAACAACCGGATAAGCAATTCTATCCCCCAGGAAGTAACCATAAAGAGTATTAGATAACCTGTCATTTACCTGGCGAACAGAATCAATCGGTAGCACTACATCCACCCCATCCAAAGAGACATCTGATTTTAGTGAACGAAAGTTTATTTTAGGAACTTTAGCATCCGAACCATTGGCATTACTAGCTGAATTCTCACCATTCGGATTCTGATTAGAACCAACCCCCATCTTAGCACCTCCTTGCTCGGCCTGATTGTTTAGGATCACATCCGCATAGGATTGATATTGGGTTTTAGTATTATCACCCTGTTTCAGACTTTGAACTCGGGAAACAGGACTCACATCATTAAGAGGTAGCACAAAAGCTACCTTACGTTTATCAAAAACCTTCGCATAATTCTGATTAGGAGAATCAGAACAGCCAATAGCGTGATCAGAATCATTTAGCGGTAGCATAAAACATACCTTCTTATGCGGCAATTCAGAAACCCTAACCGGCATATTTGACGTTTGTCTTGGCTCAAATGGTTTTCCGTCAATATTCTTGATCTTTCTCGCAAACTCATTTGAGTTTTCTGCATTTTGATCATCCATAACAACAGTCACAATAAAGACTCAAAACAACAACCAGCCGAAACCCTAGAGCAGAAAGAACTAGGGACTGATTTGCCAAAGCTGATAGCCGAAACAACAATCACAATACGTATACCGACGATTGAATCAGTTTATGTTGTGACTGAACTGCAATCAATCAGCGAAAGAAGGGATTTGAAGCTGCCGAAACCCTAATGCACATCAGACAGCCGAATATGTATTTGGAATCAGCCGATTAATCCCCGTATTCAGATCTTCAGCCGATCGAAAGACAAACAAAATAGAAACCCTAAAAATCGATAACCCTAATCTGATTTCAAATGATTAGAAACGAAAGAGCAATTCAGGATTCCTTACCAATAAAGAAATCAAACACCCTAGTTGCTAATCAGAATCAATCACGATCAGGATTGGATTGAAAGACCTAGGATCTCACAATTTCTCCCAATTCGCCCAGAGCTCTCCATTTTTAAATTATCTCACCAGCATTTCTTTGCTGACTTTGTTTTCACATATGTTTCAGGTGTTGTTAAATGATGTTGATTGCTAGGATGCATGCTCACATAGGACTGGACGAGGCCTTAGTGACTTAATAACAATGATAGACTATGTTTAAATTGTTTATTTAGATTTCCAGACGATGTAAATATTTAATGTTTAATAAAAAGAAACTTCAAATTTCCGTGTGTTTTGAAACAATGATTCTGTTACAACACTCCCCGATGATTCCGCCGCGATTTGTTGTTTTACACGGTCGGGGTGTGACACCCTAACTGACTCTCAAGTCAAAAAGGGTAAACTCCATAGGAAGGGTGACAAGAAGCAGAAACAGTCTGATAACACCAAGGAGCTAAAGGGTAAACATGTTGAGTCCTCAAAGAAATCTAGGAAGCGTAAGGTTTACAAGAATTTCATTGTTACTGATCAAACAAACCAGGCAGCACAGAATCAGCCTGCACAACCTGCTACCAAGAGGCAGTATGCTGGCAACGCACCCCTGTGCAACAAATGTAACAGTCATCATCAACGACATGTGCAATGTCGCATCTACACAAACTGTGGGAAATCTGGTCATCTCGTAAATACATGCCGCTTTGCTCCTAACCAAAATCAGGCATCACAAAACCCTGCTCAACACCTTGCCCAGCAGCCTGCACGACCTCACTATCCGCCTGGTTCATCTTACAATTGTGGGGATCTAACCCACTACAGGAACAACTGCCCGAAGTTGGCAAACGCAAATCAGGCATAGGCTCGTGGTCGAGCTTTCAATTTGAATGCAAATGAGGCGCGCACAGATAACGAAGTGGTGAACGGTACGTTCTTTGTTAACAACCAACCTGCTTCTGTTCTTTTTGATTCGGGTGCCGATAAGAGTTTTGTGTCCTTAGCTTTTGAGCCTTTGCTTTCGATAACTAGAACAAAACAAGGAAAGCCCTTGACAGTAGAGGTAGCTAGTGGTGAACCCGTTGTACTCGATTCTGTTCTTCGAAATTGCCAGTTGAACCTTAATAACCACCTTTTTCCTGTTGACCTCACGCCGATGCAACTTGGGAGCTTCGATGTAACAGTAGGAATGGATTGGTTAGCCAAATACCATGCTAAAGTGGTTTGTTTTGAGAAGATTGTCCGTATACCGCTTTCGGCTGGTGAGATCTTAGAAGTTCGTGGGGAGAAACCCGTTAGTGATCTTAAGCTCATGTCTTGTACCCAAGCCCAAAAATACCTACGAAAGGAATATGTGGCCTTCTTGGCACATGTCGTAGAGGAGAAAGGCAAAGGTAAGACTATCCAAGATATCCCTGTTGTTCGGGATTATCCTGAGGTATTTCCTGAAGAATTGCCTGGTTTATGCCCTGTACGCCAAGTTGAGTTTCGTATCTGTCACACCCCGACCACGTATAACATACAAAACGTGGCGGAAAACGTCAGGGAGTGTTGTAACATAATTATTTGTTTCATAACCATGACATTCAAAGTTGTATTTTATTTATTAAACAAGAGTGTTATATTGTCTTAAACAGGAAACAAAGAGTTCATAACATAATTAAAATAGTCTATCTTCATTTTATGTCTCTAAGGCACAGGTCCGCCCTAGTGTCACGATCATCATCCTACGCAATAGCTCCTGAAAACACACGTGAAAATAGGTACGTCAGCATAAAAATGCCTGTGAGATACATAGGTTTTGTGAAAATAGGATTCATGACTTGAGTTTAAGAAAAAAGTTGTTTAGTAACAGTCAGTCATGAACCTTGTAAATTGTTTTGTTTTGTAAATCATTTAAAAAGCGATGATATGTATTAATAAGAGAATAATGTAAGGTTAAATGAATAACCAAGTAAAATGAGCTTGTATAAGATAAGTTGTTTTGTAAATCAATGTCTTGTGAAAATAAGTTGTTTATGTAAAACGTAATATGTCAAATATTGAAATGATTTAAGTAACGAAACGACATGTAATGTCATACAAACACTTATATATAGGAAGTACCAGCGGCGTATCCACCATGCTTGTATCATATTACACACGCCTCGTTACCCAAATCACTTACTCAAACCAACCATCAATATAAATTGTTTATGTACAAATGAATTGTCATGTGTTAATGTGTATATCGAAATGTCTATGTCCAATGTAAACCACTAAATGTGTATATCAATGTCAAAATGTTTATGTTTAATGTAGATCATGTAATGTGTACCCAAACATATCATGTATGGTAAGTGAAACATATCAACTAAACCATATGTAAAATGCACAAAAACAAGGTATTGAAGTAAAACATGGTTTAAATCAAAGTTATGTTTTGTGGAACAAATGCATGCTATACTGATATAAACAACTATGCGGTATTGTGAAAATGCATACATCCAAGCCTTGAGACTGTGGCGATAAACCCTTAAACAAATTAAAGGTTTATCTAAGTTATGTATATCGAATTCGGTCATTCCTTCCAATCCAAACAAATCCAGGATTTCAGGAATGGGAGTTGTCAATTCCTATGGTACCACTACCTACTAACGAACGGCGTAGCTAATGTTAATGAATGTATTGTTCCATTGTAAACAACCCAAATGTCATACCAAAATGTAAACATGTGATGAAAACAACTGTACTAATTATGCACACAATGGGCGTACCTAGCATGAAATGTAATGTGAAACAATGTACTAAATATGCACACAATGGGCATACATAGCATGAAATGTAATGTAAAACAATGTACTAAATATGCACACAATGGGCATACATAGCATGAAATGTAATGTAAAACAATGTACTAAATATGCACACAATGGACATACATAGCATGAACACAATGAAATCATGTACTATAAATGTACTAATGAACATAGCAAGTATATGATGTGAAAGCATGAAAGCACGAAAGTAACAAGTAGGCACATGTGTTTCACCCCAAAACAGTTTGGAAAACAGTAAAAGAGGGGTCTATGTACTCACTTGAGATTGCTCAGAAGTCCTAAGATAACCACCAAGCAATGCTAGAGATCACGGAATCAAACGGCACCTAATATAGGTAACTATGTTAATAAACCGGACCTATATCGGAAGATCGGGTAGCACGAAGGTTTGTAAACCAAATGAGTGTAGGAACTCATGTAATATGGTTTAACAAAGTCTACATACTAAAATGAAACTTAACCTAAGTGCTTACGACCCATTACGACCCGTTTAGGTAGCTTATGCTACTTTAACGCGTCGTTCGCGTGAAACGCGTTCGGACCGCTTACCTAGTCCTATGACAAGTAATATATGCCTTAACATGTCTAATATTGTCGCCAAATCAGTTTAGATGTCAAAAGTTATGTCACATATGTTTAAAATGAATTTTGGCATTAAAGGGGTATTTTGGTAATTTACCTAAGGCATATAAACTACCTATCATACAACTAACTAAACGTCGTGACCATAAGGTATAACCTCGGAAGGTTATTCCCTACCTACTATGGTCACCTAATGTATTTGGTCGGATCCTAATGATCGACCAAAAGGGTCGGGTTCGAAGGTATAAGCGATTTATTAGATCGCTTACCCTTATGACCCTAGACAACGTGGTAATCAGTAGGCATAGTCACAAGGGACTATAACCATCGTGATTACAATCACGTTGCGAAGTTCGTTCGAACTTCGCATTGACCATAAACTGGTCAACGCAGAAAGTCAAACAAAGTTTGACTTTCGGACTCGAAAAGCAATAAAAGAACGAAGGAACACTTACGAAGGGTCCCCGAATGCTAATCTAGATCAAAATAACTCAGGTGTGAAACAATGGTTCCAACTTAGAGTCTTTTAGATCAGATTCTTGTGAGGAATGAGTGAAAATGTGATGGGTATTTATAGTAAATGGTCCACCGTTAGGATCATTTCTTCGAAAAGGGGGCACGATCTAAGCCGTACACTTGTTGGAAAGTTGTGGTAACTCATTTGCCATCCACCATAAGAGTTTGACACTTGGCACTTGGCCTTTGGAGAGTGTTAAGGGCTATTAAAAGCTGAAAAAAAAATGTTTTGCTGCATCTGGCCCCTGTTTACGGACCTGGTTTGGCAGATTTACAGTTTCAGTCCCTGCAACCTCAAAACTTGGTTTTCGATGCGTTTTTTTTGACACGTTTAAGCCCCGTTAACCCCATTTCAAAGCTCTAAAATGAAGTTAAAGTATAGGGAACTTAAAATGTGCTCAAAAATATCTCAGATGTCGGTTCGTTTGGCCGTACGATCGCGATGTTCGCTTAATTACGACGGAATACGCATAAGCGCGAAAAACGATCCAAATGACGCGACGAATGGATTTTTCTCAAGCCTAAACACTAAAATAAAATATTTTAGTGCTTACATAAATTTTTGGATGTCCGGATGTATTCAGAACGTAAGTTATGCGCGAAAGTGTAAACTTGTGCACTTTTTGACGCTTTTAGTCCCTGAATGTCCCAAAAGTTTATTTTAGCACACCGAACACCTCAAAGCCTATTTCTAAGCTATGTAGATGATATTTATGGCATGTTTAACTTATGGTCATGTTCCGAAATGTTCGTTACTGTTCAAATTGGCATACTTTCGCAGTTTGTCAAGTTTAGTCCCTGTAAGCGAATTAACTTGTTTTTGCCATACCAAAGCCTTCAAAACTTATTTCTAAGTTATGTAAGGGTTATTTAAGGTATGTTAAGTATATGTTGATGTTCCGGAGTATTTGTCGCATTAAACTGATTACGTTTACGCACCAGTTTGCGTATAACTCTCCAGAAAGTGATATAGAGTTTGAAATTGAATAAAAGTCAAAACATGAAAAATGTAAAACATAACCAAACAAACATTGGGATCAAATAACATTGTTTTATTGATAATTGAACTGTTCACAATGATTACAAGCACAGATGTTACAGTCTCCCCTACTTGTGGAAATTTCGTCCTGAAATTTATTTAGAGGAAACTCGTGGGAAAAGATGCGGATACTTCGCCTTCATTTGATCTTCGCATTCCCAAGTAAACTCGGGTCCACGTTTAGCTTCCCAGCGAACTTTGACCAAAGGAATGCACTTGCGTTTGAGCCACTTGACTTCACGTTCCATGATTTCCACAGGTTTCTCAACAAATTTCAGTGTTTTACCAACACGAATTTCGTCAAGTGGTATGTGGAGGTTCTCATCAGCTAAACACCTCTTGAGATTGGACACGTGAAAAGTTGGATGAACATTTCCAAGTTCAGGAGGTAACTCAAGTCTGTAGGCCACCTTTCCGATTCTTTCGACGATCTTGAATGGTCCAACGTATCTAGGTGTAAGTTTTCCTTTCTTTCCAAATCTGATCACACCTTTCCAAGGTGAGACCTTAAGTAATACTCGATCACCGACTTGAAATTCCAAGGGCTTGCGTTTTGGGTCCGCGTAACTCTTTTGACGGCTTCTAGCTGTCTGAAGGTTATCACGTACTTTCTTAATCTTGTCAGTTGTCTCTAAAATGAGGGCAAGTCCAGTAAGCTGAGCCTCGCCGATCTCATTCCAGCAGAATGGTGAACGACATTTTCGACCATAGAGAGCCTCGAAAGGAGCCATTTTGATGCTGGTGTGATAACTGTAGTTGTAGGAGAATTCAATTAACTGAAGATGTGAATCCCAACTACCACCAAAATCGATCACACAAGCTCTAAGCATATCCTCCAGAGTCTGGATTGTTCTCTCAAATTGACCATCCGTTTGCGGATGATAAGCTATGCTCAGGTTAAGTTGGGTCCCCATAGCAGATTGCATGGTTCTCCAAAAATGAGAAGTGAAACGAGCATCTCTGTCAGAAATGATGTTCAAAGGAACACCATGTCGAGCTACAATTTCATCCACATAGATTTTAGCAAGTTTGTCAGCAGAAAAATCCTCACGGATTGGCAAGAAATGTGCTGACTTAGTAAGACGATCAACAACTACCCAGATGGCATCATGACCTTTCTTTGTGCGTGGAAGTTTGGTAACAAGATCCATAGTAGTGTTTTCCCATTTCCAAACTGGGATCTCTGGTTGCACCAATAAACCCGAAGGACGTTGATGTTCAGCCTTAACTTTGAGACAAGTAAGGCATTTTGATACATATAAGGCAATGTCTTTCTTCATACCAGGCCACCAATAGTGAATACGAAGATCCTTATACATCTTATCTGAGCCAGGATGAACGGAATAACGCGATTTATGTGCTTCATCCATAAGCAAGGTGCGAAGATTTTCTTGGCTTGGGACCCACAAACGGTCCATGAAGTAATACGATCCATTGTCCTTCAGTTCCAGATCAGGAGTTATGTGATAGGGAAATTCTTTATCCATCAAACCTTGTGAAACACAAGATTGTTGAGCCTGAGAAATACGGGCTTGGATATCGGATCGAGCTTGAATAAGAGATTGAACACGAACACAATGAAGCTTAGTACGTTCCTTACGACTCAATGCATCGGCTACGACATTCGCCTTACCAGGATGGTAGCGAATTTCGCAGTCATAGTCGTTTAGAAGCTCGACCCAACGTCGTTGCCTCATGTTGAGTTCTTTCTGATTGAAGATATGCTGAAGACTTTTGTGGTCTGTGAAAACCACACATTTTGTACCGTACAAATAGTGTCTCCAGATCTTTAGAGCGAAAACAACTGCACCCAACTCAAGATCATGAGTGGTGTAGTTCTTCTCATGTATCTTCAACTGCCTCGATGCGTATGCTATGACTTTGTTCCTTTGCATCAGGACACAGCCAAGACCCAATTTAGATGCATCGCAATAAACGACGAAATCATCATTGCCCTCAGGCAAAGTTAGAACAGGCGCGTCACAAAGTTTCTGCTTCAAGTGTTGAAAAGCTTCCTCTTGCTTGAATCCCCAATCAAAGGGTTTGTTCTTCTGAGTTAGAGCAGTTAGAGGAACTGCAATCTTTGAGAAGTTCTCAATGAAGCGGCGGTAATAACCCGCTAGACCAAGAAAAGAACAAACTTCAGTAGGAGTAGTAGGCGTATCCCAATCCTTAATCGCACTGATCTTGGAGGGATCTACATGAATACCTCGTTCGTTGACAATATGTCCTAAGAATTGAACTTCTTTAAGCCAGAATTCACACTTGGAGAATTTGGCGAAAAGTTGCTCTTTCTTTAGGAGTTCCAGAGTAAGACGAAGATGTTGCTCGTGATCAGCTCGCGTCTTAGAGTAAATCAAGATGTCGTCAATAAAAACAATGACGAACTGATCCAAATAAGGCTTGCAGACCCTATTCATTAAGTCCATGAAAACCGCAGGAGCATTAGTCAAACCGAATGGCATGACTGTGAACTCATAATGCCCATAACGAGTGCGGAACGCTGTCTTGAGAATGTCTTCTTCATGCACACGAAGTTGATGATATCCAGATCGCAGATCGATCTTCGAAAAATAAGAAGCGCCTTGCAACTGATCAAAGAGATCGTCTATGCGCGGTAGGGGATATTGATTCTTGATGGTAAGCTTGTTAAGCTCACGATAATCGATACACATCCTAAAGGATCCATCCTTTTTCTTGACAAAAAGAACGGGAGCACCCTAAGGTGAAAAGCTAGGACGTATAAAACCTTTGTCAGAGAGCTCCTGAAGCTGCTTAGACAACTCTTGCATCTCAGATGGTGCAAGACGATATGGAGCTCTGGCAATGGGATTTGCACCAGGTACGAGATCAATGCGGAACTCTACTTGGCGTGCTGGGGGTAGACCAGGTAACTCTTCAGGGAAAACTTCAGAATAATCCCGAACGACAGGAATATCTGAAATAGACTTACCCTTGCCTTTATCTATTGTAACATGTGCTAAGAAGGCCACATAATTCTTCCGCAGATATTTCCGAGCTTTAAAACAAGACATGAGCTTGAGACCACCAGATGGTTTCTCACCTTGAACCTGTAGGATCTCGCCTGTCGAAAGCGGCACACGAACGATCTTCTCGAAGCAAACCACCTCTGCATGATGCTTGGCTAACCAATCCATACCCACAATAACGTCGAAGCTTCCAAGTTGCATAGGCGTGAGGTCAATAGGAAAAAGATGGTCGTTAAGGTTCAACTGGCAGTTGCGAAGAACAGAATCAAGAACAATGGGTTCACCATTAGCAACTTCTACTGTCAAGGGTTTTCCTAGTTTCGTTCTAGACACGCGAAGCATTGGCTCAAAAGACAATGACACAAAACTCTTATCGGCACCCGTATAAAAAAGAACAGATGCAGGCTGATTATTAATAAAGAACGTACCGTTCACCACATTATCGTCCGCCTGCGCCTCTTGGGCATTCAAGTTAAAAGCTCGCCCTCGAGCCTGAGCCTGATTCTGGTTTGCATTCACCAATCTTGGGCACTGGTTACGGTAGTGGGTCAGATCCCCACAGTTATAACAAGCACCCGGTGGGTAGTGTGGTCGTGCAGTTTGACCCTGTTGTTGAGCAGGAGGCTGAGCACCTTGTTGAGCCGGGTTCTGAACTGCCTGATTCTGAGCAAACCGACAAACATTGGCAAGATGAACCGACTTCCCACAGTTATTACAGAAACGGCACTGATGTTGCGGCTGATGGTGACTGTTGCATCTATTGCACAAAGGTGCATTCCCTGAATAGGGTTTCTTCGCTGGAGGCTGTGCGGGTTGGTTGGGAGCTGCCTGGTTAGCTTGGGCAGTGACAGCATAGTTTTGGGAAGCCTTACGCTTCCTTGACCCTCTCGAAGAACCCGAATTCTTTCCATTCTTGTTTTGACCTTTCTTGTTATCTTCCTTGTCAGCCGACTGTTTTTTGCCCTTGTCACCCTTCCTGTGTAACTTATTCTTCCGAATCTGGGACTCAGTCAATGTCGCTGCTAACTCGATAGCCTGACGGAGTGTGGTAGGGTTACTACCAGTAATGATGTCTTGTACCGAGTCAGGTAGGCCGTCGATGTACCTTTCGATAGCCTTGTCGAGTGGGGTAACCATAGTCGGGCAAAGCAGACTCAACTCCTCAAATCTATCAGTATATGCCCTGTGCTCACCACTATCTTGCTTCAAGTCATCAAACTCTTTCTCCAACGCTCGCTGTTCATGACGAGGACATAACTCCCTCATCATAAGGGCCCTGAGTTCAGCCCATGTCTGTGCTAGAGCAACTTCTGCACCACGGTCTCTCATAACCCCGTTCCACCATGTGAGAGCCCTCTTCTGAAACACACTCGAAGAAAACTCGACCTTGCGATTGTCAGGACACTGAACATGACGGAAAGTATTCTCAATGCTCTCGAACCATTGAAGAAGCCCAGTCGCTCCTTCAGAACCACTAAACTTGAGTGGTTTAGCCGAGTTAAAATCCTTGTATTTGCATGGAGCATTGTTGTTGTTGTTGGCTTGGTTCCATTGAGCAAAGAGGTTTGGAAATTGAGCAGCCATCTGCTGCGCAATGATTTCTGCCAGTTCAGCAGTCGCTATCTGGTTTTCGCGTCGAGGAGGCATTCTAAAAGAGGAAACATGAAAGGAAATGAGTGAGATGTTTGGGTGAAAAGAACGAGATGATGCAAAAATTGATAATGGCAAAGATGGTGGTCATTCGTCCGCATCACGAAGCAAACAAAGACACACAGTGACTAATCAAAGTAAATGGGTCAAAAATAATGTATCGCGAAGACATGCTCGCCTATAAGTGAACACTCACCCCAAGAATTCCCAGGTAAGCACAACTGGTCTCGCGTCTGAAGAGATATATACGAAGTGCTTGCCTAGACAGAAAACCCAGAATACAGGCATTCACTCTTCCAGTTTGCACGTGTTCACACTATTTAGAACCCAAAACTTTAACGAGATTGCAGGGACTGAAACTGTAAATCTGCCAAACTAGGTCCGTAAACAGGGGCCAGATGCAGCAAAACGTTTTTTTTCAGCTTTTAACAGCCCTTAACACTCTCCAAAGGCCAAGTGCCAAGTGTCAAACTCTTATGGTGGATGGCAAATGAGTTACCACAACTTTCCAACAAGTGTACGGCTTAGATCGTGCCCCCTTTTCCAAGAAATGATCCTAACGGTGGACCATTTACTATAAATACCCATCACATTTTCACTCATTCCTCACAAGAATCTGATCTAAAAGACTCTAAGTTGGAACCATTGTTTCATACCTGAGTTATTTTGATCTAGATTAGCATTCGGGGACCCTTCGTAAGTGTTCCTTCTTTCTTTTATTGCTTTTCGAGTCCGAAAGTCAAACTTTGTTTGACTTTCTGCGTTGACCAGTTTATGGTCAATGCGAAGTTCGTTCGAACTTCGCAACGTGATTGTAATCACGATGGTTATAGTCCCTTGTGACTATGCCTACTGATTACCACGTTGTCTAGGGTCGTAAGGGTAAGCGATCTAATAAATCGCTTATACCTTCGAACCCGACCCTTTTGGTCGATCATTAGGATCCGACCAAATACATTAGGTGACCATAGTAGGTAGGGAATAACCTTCCGAGGTTATACCTTATGGTCACGACGTTTAGTTAGTTGTATGATAGGTAGTTTATATGCCTTAGGTAAATTACCAAAATACCCCTTTAATGCCAAAATTCATTTTAAACATATGTGACATAACTTTTGACATCTAAACTGATTTGGCGACAATATTAGACATGTTAAGGCATATATTACTTGTCATAGGACTAGGTAAGCGGTCCGAACGCGTTTCACGCGAACGACGCGTTAAAGTAGCATAAGCTACCTAAACGGGTCGTAATGGGTCGTAAGCACTTAGGTTAAGTTTCATTTTAGTACGTAGACTTTGTTAAACCATATTACATTAGTTCCTACACTCATTTGGTTTACAAACCCTCGTGCTACCCGATCTTCCGATATAGGTCCGGTTTATTAACATAGTTACCTATATTAGGTGCCGTTTGATTCCGTGATCTCTAGCATTGCTTGGTGGTTATCTTAGGACTTCTGAGCAATCTCAAGTGAGTACATAGACCCCTCTTTTACTGTTTTCCAAACTATTTTGGGGTGAAACACATGTGCCTACTTGTTACTTTCGTGCTTTCATGCTTTCACATCATATACTTGCTATGTTCATTAGTACATTTATAGTACATGATTTCATTGTGTTCATGCTATGTATGTCCATTGTGTGCATATTTAGTACATTGTTTTACATTACATTTCATGCTATGTATGCCCATTGTGTTCATATTTAGTACATTGTTTTACATTACATTTCATGCTATGTATGCCCATTGTGTGCATATTTAGTACATTGTTTCACATTACATTTCATGCTAGGTACGCCCATTGTGTGCATACTTAGTACAGTTGTTTTCATCACATGTTTACATTTTGGTATGACATTTGGGTTGTTTACAATGGAACAATACATTCATTAACATTAGCTACGCCGTTCGTTAGTAGGTAGTGGTACCATAGGAATTGACAACTCCCATTCCTGAAATCCTGGATTTGTTTGGATTGGAAGGAATGACCGAATTCGATATACATAACTTAGATAAACCTTTAATTTGTTTAAGGGTTTATCGCCACAGTCTCAAGGCTTGGATGTATGCATTTTCACAATACCGCATAGTTGTTTATATCAGTATAGCATGCATTTGTTCCACAAAACATAACTTTGATTTAAACCATGTTTTACTTCAATACCTTGTTTTTGTGCATTTTACATATGGTTTAGTTGATATGTTTCACTTACCATACATGATATGTTTGGGTACACATTACATGATCTACATTAAACATAAACATTTTGACATTGATATACACATTTAGTGGTTTACATTGGACATAGACATTTCGATATACACATTAACACATGACAATTCATTTGTACATAAACAATTTATATTGATGGTTGGTTTGAGTAAGTGATTTGGGTAACGAGGCGTGTGTAATATGATACAAGCATGGTGGATACGCCGCTGGTACTTCCTATATATAAGTGTTTGTATGACATTACATGTCGTTTCGTTACTTAAATCATTTCAATATTTGACATATTACGTTTTACATAAACAACTTATTTTCACAAGACATTGATTTACAAAACAACTTATCTTATACAAGCTCATTTTACTTGGTTATTCATTTAACCTTACATTATTCTCTTATTAATACATATCATCGCTTTTTAAATGATTTACAAAACAAAACAATTTACAAGGTTCATGACTGACTGTTACTAAACAACTTTTTCTTAAACTCAAGTCATGAATCCTATTTTCACAAAACCTATGTATCTCACAGGCATTTTTATGCTGACGTACCTATTTTCACATGTGTTTTCAGGAGCTATTGCGTAGGATGATGATCGTGACACTAGGGCGGACCTGTGCCTTAGAGACATAAAATGAAGATAGACTAGTTTAATTATGTTATGAACTCTTTCTTTCCTGTTTAAGACAATATAACACTCTTGTTTAATAAATAAAATACAACTTTGAATGTCATGGTTATGAAACAAATAATTCTGTTACAACACTCCCTGACGTTTTCCGCCACGTTTTGTATGTTATACGTGGTCGGGGTGTGACAGAAGAGTTGGTATCAGAGCGAATGGTTATAGGGAATTAGGTTATTAGTAATTCTTTGACCTATACTATAACTTTTCTAGGACCCTAACACAAGTTATCTTGTCTGACCACATCCGGATATCCAAAAATTTTTGTAGTCACTAAAATATTTTATTTTAGTGATAAGAATGCAAAAGTACCATTCGTCGTTTAATTTGGATTGTTTTCGCGTCCGTTACGATTTCCGTCGTAATTAGCCGAATAACGCAATCGTACGATCAAACGAACCGACATCCGTGATATTTCCGAGCATATTTTGAGTCCCCAACACTTAAACGTGTCAAAAACCAAGTTATTTGCATGTAGGGACCAAACATGTAATTTTCTGAAACTATGCAGCGCTCGCGGGCCGCGAACGCCCAGGCAGTAGCCTACGCGGGGCACGAGAGAGTGCCAGTGACAGAAAGTTTTGTTTCAGCTGCTGTTCGATTTTTGAGGGCCTTTTATGCAATTTTCTTGGTGTGGACATCAAGTTTGTTACAAGCAAAAGCTAGCTGTCCTAAACACTTCTATGGTCCAGATTTATTGCTTGAAGGCTACACAAACACTTGTAATGATCCTACAAGTCCTCCACAACTATAAATACCCTCCATTTCACTTGTTCATTTGCTCATTCCTATCTTTTGGACTCTAAGTGGAGGCAACCATCATTGGAAGCCACCTACCTGAGTTCTCTTAGTCTAATCTTTCAGCCATAGAGCCTTGTAAGTGTTCTTTCATGGATTAGTATTTATTTTCAGCCATTTAGAGCTGAAAGTCAAACAGTTTGACCAATAGTTTGACTTTCGGTTTTGACCATCAATTGGTCAAATCAAAGTTCAATTGAACTTTGCAATGTGATTGTAATCACGATGGTTATAATCCTTAGCGATTATACCTACTGATTACCACGTTGACTAGGCGTAGTGACGAGTCAAAGTTTCGGTTTAAATGCGTATTTATGCGCATTTTGCGACGAAACTATTTTCGGGTATCAAAACCCTTTGTTTTGATACCAAATCAGTTTTTCAACTTAGTTAAACATGTTTTGACATGTTTAACTCATCACTACTAGTTTAGTGCTTGTTTAGGGTCGTAAGTTAAGCGGTCTTGACAACCGCTTAGACTTTCGAACCCGACCCGTTTGGTCGATCATTAGGATCCGACCAAACTTATTTAGTGATCATAGTTGCATAAGGAATAACCTACTGAGGCTATACCTTATGATCACTTAGGTTGGTTAGTTATCCATTAAGTCGTTTATATGCCCATTGAAAATGACCAAAATGCCCTTTTCAAGCATAAATTCATTTTTAACATATGTGATCAATTTTTTTGACATCTAAACTGATTTAGTAACATATTTAAACATAATTGGGTATGTAAGACTTAACATAGGACATAGATAACCATCCGACCTTAGATTTACGCAAACGACGCGTTATAGTAGCTTAAACTATCGTAA
This sequence comes from Helianthus tuberosus, assembly GCA_030545235.1. Classification (NCBI taxonomy): domain Eukaryota; kingdom Viridiplantae; phylum Streptophyta; class Magnoliopsida; order Asterales; family Asteraceae; genus Helianthus; species Helianthus tuberosus. The sequence continues at coordinate 78,192 of JARYGA010046715.1, forward strand.
CGGGTCGAAAGCACTTAGGTTAACTTTCTAATCAGAATGTTAGGTCTATTAAATCATGTCATATGAGTTCCAATACTCATTTGATTTATAGAACCTCATTCTATCCTATCTCCCGATTTAGGATCCGATTAATAACATAGTTACCAATATTAGGTGTCGTTTGATTCCGTGATCCTTGAAGCTTTATTTGGTCTTTATTCCAAGACTAATAAGCAATCCCAAGTGAGTACATAGTCCCCTCTTTTACCGCTTTCAAATACTTTGGGGTGATACACATGTGCATACTTGTTACTTTCATGCTTTCATTGCTTTTATGACATAAACATGCTATGTTCACTTAGTACACATATAGTACATGATTTCAATTATGTTTTGCTATGCATGTTGACTGAGCATGCTAGCACATTGATTTCATAAGACACATTGTTGCATATGTTTACTTAGCATATGGACACATTGATTTACATTACATTTCTGCTGCATATGTTTTTTTTTATGGGCACATTTGATTTTATGAACATTTCTACTATGTATGTTTACTTAGCATACTTAGTACATGGTTTTTAACATGACATGCTTACATTGGTTATGACATTTGGTATGTTTAACGGGACAATAATACATTCATTAACACTGATCACGCTGCTCGGTAGTATGTAATGGTACCATAGGACTTGACAAATCCCGTTCCCGGCTTCCTAGGTTTATTTGGAAGTAGGGAATGACCGAATCCGAAAACATTTTTGATAAACCTTTTATTCGTTTAAGGGTTTATCCGACAGTCTCACGGCTTGAATGTATGCGATAAACACTACTACATAAATGTTTATAATCCCAAAGCATTGTTTTCTGCAAAACATAACTTTTGATTTAAACTTAGGTTTATTCAAAAACATTGTTTTGTACATCTTACATATGGGGTTGAGTAAATACTTTTTATTCACCATACATGACATTTGGTTATACATTGACATTATACATATGGTTTGAGTAAATACTCTTTACTTGCCATACATTACATTTGATTATATATGACATAGGTTACACTTGACATTGGACATGGTTTACACATAAACATTTTGACATTGGTTTAAACAAGACATTTTTGGTGGTTATTGATAAGTGATTTATATAACGAGGCGTGTGTAATATGATAAACGCATGGTGGATACGCCGCTGGTACTTCCTATACATAAGTGCTTTTATGATATTACATATCACAGCGTTATCTAAACCACTTCGACAGAAACAAAGACATGACACATTTTTATACAAACAACATATTTTACAAGACATTGTTTTACAAATGACATGTTTTACACAAATACATTTCTACTTGGTTATTGATTTAACCATGCATTTTCTTTTTATTATCATCTGATTTTCATATCGATTTTCACATGATTCTATAAAAGAAATAAGTTTTATAAGGATCATGACTACTTTTGTTAAACATTTCTTTTAACTACAAGTCATGAATCCTTCATCAACAAAACCTATGTATCTCACACGCAATTTTTATGCTGGCGTACCTCTTTTCGCATGTGTTTCAGGTGCTAATGTTTGAGTTGATCAGGCTACACTTAGGCGGACTTGGGCCTTAGTGACTTAAAAGACAGTTAAATTATGTTATGTTTTCGTTAATTTAAACACTACAATCTTTATATAGGAGTCAAGATGAAATAAGGGGCACACCCAAGTATCTCACAGGCAGCGTTCCCTCTACAAACGGCATAATATTTAAGATAGCATTATTAACATGAGCATACATTACAAAAGAAACCAGTGCTCTTCTGAATACTAGGAACCAAACCAGACATCTTGGTAAATTTTGTGAGAGATGCCGTAATACACTGAGCCGAATTAGCATCACCTCTAGCAAAAAGGAACAGATCGTCTGCAAAACAAAGGTTGATAATATGTTGCTTTTCACACTTATTATGAAAGTTAAAAGAAGAATTAATCTTGGTAGCATGCATGCAGAATACACGTGGATCACCTTGTCTTAATCCACGGTTGCCCTTGAAATACCCATGCACATTCGCATTAACACAGATGGAGTAGGATGTCGTCGACACGCAAACCATAATCCAATCCACCATCTTCATATTGAAACCAAAACCTATCAGAACACTTTTAAGAAACCTCCAGTCAACTGTATCATACGCTTTCAGAATATCCACCTTAAACGCACAGCGAGGGGGACCAGAATTCCTATGATAATTGTGCATAAGCTCTTGGGTCAGCAATATATTATCCTCTGACTGGTTTATACTAACAATCTCATGAAGAGCCCCTTTAACTCGATCAACAACAATTTTACGAATACACTTATAGATGACATTGCAGCACGCTATAGGATGATAGTCCGTGACAGCCGACGGAGTGGACTTCTTGGGCACAAGGACGATAAGAGTATGGCCCTGTAGTCATGGTTGCAAAAGTCGCTAGGCGCTCCCTAGTCGGTCGACTAGGGAGTTGAGAGTACTCGGTCTAGGCGGAGAGTACTCGGGGAGTACTCGGACATGTTAAACTATAAAGAAATTACTTTTTGGAGATTAAATATATGTCAAATAACATAAATTTACAAATATTTATAACAAAATACGTGAAAATGATATTCATTCTTTAATATGATAGGCATAGAAATAATGTTTTATTATTATTTAAGTCAAACTAGGCCTGAGTTGACCTACTAGATCCAATTCTGGCCGAGGTTGACCCCGTTTGACCGACTCTGAGTAATTAGGCGGAGTTGAATAAAGTCGCCTCGGTAACCTACCTTGTAGCGACTACTCGGGGAGTACTCGGCCTTGGAAACCTTGTTTTATAACCATGCCTGTAGTAAAGAAATCAGAAATAGCATTCGACACATCCTACCCTATGATCAGCCAAGCACTCTTGAAAAACGCAGCGGTATACCCATCATGACCTGGCGCTTTATCATTGCCAATGGAAAACATGGCCAATTTAACCTCTTCAACTGTAACCGGGCGGACCATATGACTAGCATCATTTGGATTCAAGATCTTAGTAAAGAGCTCAGGCGAGGGGGAAAGGGATATATCACCTTTACAACCTAGAAATTTCTCATAGTGCTGAACAAGGGCTTTATGAACATTATCACCCTCTTACAAAACCCCACTAGAATCCGTTATCACATCAATACGACTCCTATGGTTCCTACTCTTCAAGGCCGCAAGAAAGAACGTAGTATTAGCATCACTTGCCCTCAACCAATCCACTTTAGATTTCTGTTTCAAAAACCTTTCCTCGTCTAGGCAAGCCCCCTGGAAATCGCTGGTAATCTTAGCTTCCTCAACCCGAAGATCCATATCCATAGGATTCCTATCAATATCCCGTTGGATAACATCCAGTTTCCCCCGAAGATCCTCAACTTTCTTATGCAAATTACCCTGCTGGAACAAGTGAGCCTGTCACACCCCCAAAATACCACATGCGGAAACCCCCGCGAGGAGTGTGACGTACCATGATCCAAGCCACCAATCACATTGAACTCATAAATATAATTAAAGAAAACTTTCATTCATTAATGTAAAGTGTTACAATCATTACATATCATTACTTGAATACAGCGGAAGCATAACTCATTTGTTAAGTGTTTCGTAATCCATGTGTACATGAACCAGTAAGTTGTATTGAGATTTCCATGTATTTCGACCCATGACCACTCCAGCCTCCCAGACAGCAAGTTCCAACAATATGCACCTAAAGGCCTGCAAGGCATGTAACAACGACTCAACAACAAATTTGAGCGAGTTCACAGTTGGTTGCCCAGTTTAAAGTTGTTTCAAAAACCACAAGTTCGTTCAAAAACCATGAGTTATCCAGTTCATTGTTTCCCAAACCATAACCAGTGGGGGTTACCCCATGTAACCACTAGACCGTTACCATATCGACAATGACAGAGAAAGTTGTGCCCTACGCCAATGTCTATCATCATTGACTAAGTGCCCAGATCCATTAGTACACGCCCGTCCTCCCGGCACGGTGTGAGGCTTGTCAACTCTAATAGCGCTATTAACTAATGACCCGCTCACCATTGGCCCGGCAATTAAGTCGATATAAAAATGAGGGACTTCATGATAGAGTTTTGTCTAGTAAGTTATATGTTGTCGTCCTTCCCAACCGAGGACGGAGGTACGTAATCTACCCAACCGAGAATACGCAGGTTAAATGTAGTCGTCTTTCCCAACCGAGGACGGAGGTACATATTCTGTTAGAGGTGAATATGTAGGTTTCGTTTTAGCTTCTTAACCCATTCCCAACCCATCGGGAATCCCATGCCTTATTAAAGTGTGAACTCACCTTGGTTTGCTCGGTAAGATCAGTTACTTGTTTAACAGTTGATTAAACACGTCCTATCATGGTTACAAGAGACAATCAGTTTCATGAATTCACAATTCACGTATCTAGTCACACGTATTACTCAAGCAATAAACAACCAAACACAGTTCATCACAAATGTCATAACAAGCATACGAGTCATAGTACGTTTACGAAACAAGTTCACACTACCATTTCGTGACCCAACTAGACACTTAACAGGTCGATATATTACTCCTATAGATGTGTGGCCCATGTAGTTCAGGCCTAGTAAACATAAGGCCTAAATCAGTGCACAGCCCGCTAGCATATACGCAGTCCGTTGGCTCAAGGCCCGGCAGAAAGCCCAGCAAACCTTGCGGCCCCATTCATGAGATTTATGTATACATACACAAGGCCCAATTAGTACTAACATAATTTAATATTAACAATTACTAACAGCTTATGATTATTTCATATGAATCAGCTCAATGATTTTACCGGCCCAACATACGCCGAGAGAAGATGCGGCCCAAGTATCCTTCGGGTATTATTAAGTGTGTGCAGCCCATAATTACCAAGTCCAAATCAACTATTAAAGTCCATAACACAACCTCATTATTAATCGACTATCAGTCACTTAGATTCATGCATTAACAGTTCAAACCAAGTAACAAAACATCCTACATACAATACCATCATCATCAATAGTAACTATACAATTAAATCAAAGTAAACATTAATCAACATGTCGTTCTTTTCTTTTCTAAATAATAGCCATTAACAATCGTTCAACACAAAGCTTAGTTTTTAATCTCCTATTTCTAGTTACCAGACAAATCACGGCCATTGTTTAACATGGATCTAATGATTCATCACTACCAACCCTGATCGAGTTTATGAGTATTAATTCATGCATTCACACTAAACTATTTTATTAACCCACTTCCATGTCTCCTATCGCATGCATGTATACATATAATAATCTGATACATTATAGTTTATGAAAAGATCCCTAAGTGCTTTTTAACCATATCAACAACAAAAACATTAACCAACAGATTATTATAGATTAATACCCTATTAACAAACCCTGTTATCAAGCAACAGTTAACCCATCTAACATCAAATATGAACATAATCAACAACAAGAACATGTATCGCTACACTATGTTTACATGAAAAGAGAATCAGATTTGAAACATTAAGTAGTTATACTAACCGAGGAGGGAAAAGAAGTATTCGATCACAACAATCTTTGAAGGGGGGGGGGGGTTCTCTAGTCGCTGATTACCGAACTCAAGGGGATATACTAGGGTTTGCTTCTTGTATACATAAAAAGTGCATGAAATCAATTACATATATATTAAATCGGAGAATCAAGTGGACTGCCGAATCCCACTTTTGTTTTCATTAACTGATTGGGCTTCTAGGTGGGCCGATCCTATAGCTTATTTGTTACCACAACCGGGCCTGGTTTGATCAAAGCACACACGGGATAGGTTGAGCTCAGTTCGTGTTTGTTCGGGCCGGAATGAAGTGCATCACAAGGGTCACTAATGTGGCCCAATGACTTGCGGCCCAAAAGTGTTAATGATGTTAGTAAACCAAAGTTATCATGCACACTTAACGAATTAATAAACAAACACGAAACGTGTAACGAACGCATCGCAAAGGAATAATGAGGAGTTAAGGTCAGAAGGTTAAACGTTACGAACCTTAAAGGTTCGAGTTGTCACATCATCCCCAACTTGAAAGAAATTTCGTCCTGAAATTTGATAAGTAAGCACATAGGACTGAAGTGATAAATCAAGATTGCTGCAGATTTTCCACGGGTGCCACATCATCCCCAACTTGAAGAGGAATTTCGTCCCAAAATTCACCAGTTTTACCAGTATTAGATTGGTCAACAGGAAAGAGTTGAGGATACTTGAGTTTCATCTGATCTTCACGCTCCCACGTGAACTCCGGTCGACGTCTTGAGTTCCAACGAACTCTCACAATCGGGATACGACTATGTTTACGCACCTTGACCTCCCAGACCATAATCTCTATAAGTTCTTCGACAAACTTTAACTTGTCGTCAATCTTGAGCTCTTGAAATGGCACAATCAGTGTTTCATCAGACAAACACTTCTTCAATTGTGAAACATGGAAGACATCGTGAACACTACCCAACTCAGCAGGTAACTCAAGCTTGTAATCCACTTTACCGATCCGCTCCAAGATTTTAAATGGCCCAAAGTAACGCGGATTAAACTTACCGCGCTTCCCAAAGCGTACCGCACCCTCCCAGGGTGAGACTACGTTCACCTGCAGCGAACTCCCGGTGTTTCCTAAGTTGTCAGGTTTCCTGGCGATCACGAGTTGTCACCACACGATTTCCAATCTAAATAATCTTCCCAAGAGTTTCGAGTGCAAGTCCTGGACCCGTGATCAGGTTGTCATTCACCTCAGTCCACGAGGAGATTGGCGTTATCATCCATGCAATGCCCCAAACAAAGTTGTACGCATACTAATACGGTAACAGTTGCAGTAGAGCTCACCCAAAGATGAATATCCTTCCCAAATGTTTACTAAAATCAATCACGCACATGCTCGCATCATGTCTTCGTGTGTCAGGATGGTTCGTTACTCTGTCCGGTTGTCCTACAGTGATGAGTAATGCTCATGTCTAGATGTGAGCCAAGGGTGTTGTGTATTGCCTGTTTTCAATCAGGTATAGCTCAAAATCAATGGTAACAGGAGTTGGCACCTCGTGCCTAAAACCGCCTCTCTCAGAGGAATGTTCATAAGCTGTGAAGACTCGTCAGTTTCCTTGATTGCAAGATAGTATATTGGTTACGTGAGACAATCAACGATCACCCAGGTGACACCAGTTTCCGTTTCGAGTTGTAAGTAGGCTAGCGACAAAATCCATGGTAGTATGTTCTCACTTTCATATGGGTGTTTCTGTTGTTGATACTCCTCCTTGACTTTTCCACAAATCAAGCATCATCTACGAACATAGCTAGGTGGGCCTTCATGCCCGATAACCAGTACAAGATTTATAGATCCTAATATCCCTTATCCAAAAGCCCAGACGACTAGAATATCGGGGTCAGTGTGCTTTGCTTAACACAATTCCCCTACAGTTGCTGCATAATGAGATCCACCTTCGTTCCTAGAGGTAGCGAGTATCGTCCGTCCTGCCAAGGTTACTTCTCCATGCCCCGCATGGGTTTAACTTGAAAAACCTCTTCCTAAACAAGTCTGATCAGGTAAGTTAGAGTCGATAGCAAGCTGCAAAGCTCACGCATACTCAAGTTCACCATCGTAATCTCCCGAAAGTTCCATCCAACAATGCCATTAACTGATTTAGCTCTTTCGAAACCAAGGTACATGGGAGGCCCTTGTGAGCGGTCTAAGTAGTGCATTCGATACCGTCCAAGTAATGCCTCCCACTTAAATCCAAAGACCACAGTTTCCACCGCAGATTGTATGTCGTGCAGTTCCTCTTCGTAACTCCATTACGTAAGTCATCACCCTCTCGTGTTGCATCGGCGTGTAACGGGGACTCTGATTCGGAGCATCATTGTCACACCCTGGCTTTTGCGGAAGCGTGGTTTATTTGGTGTGACTTCTTAATACCATAGCAACAATTATAACAATGCTATATGATAAAAAAAAATACGAGATGTACATCCATTAATTTAAGTGAGAAAATATCACAACATCATTGTTTAGAAACATCGACACTTGAAATAAGTTACAAACCATAACTTGTTTAAAACGTTTTCATAAGACACCAAAAGACTTTAGATAAGACGAGGTTTAGAGATATGTAACCCGTCCAGGAATAGGTTACGCCTCTCAAACTCCACAAATCTGGATGACATCTTTTATTCAACGCAGATAGACACATCCGCTAGTTCCCTGAAATACATGTAGTTTGAAAAATCAACAAAAAGTTAAGCGAGTTCATGTGTAAGTCTGTGTGTATAAGCCTTTAAAATATGTCTTGTGTGTATAAATGTCCCTGGTATGTAGCAATTAAGGAGAAAAAAAATAATCACCAATGGGTTGCAAAACCAATGGTATGTGTGCAAAGGTGCAGGAAGTACTCAAACCTAGCAAATTTGTACCGGGCTTCCGGCTGGAAGACATAGTCACCTCTATGGGCCACCCCGGCCTCATGGGTGTGGGCTCGCTATACCCAAATAGATCTATCACTCATGTCCCTCGGTCCTACGACGAGGATTAATGGCCTTAAATGTTGTGCCCACCCTTCACAGTCTAGTAGTAAACCTTCCTTAAGCTAACCATACCATGTATAAAAATGTCTGTAATAGTTGTAACATGTATTCCACCCCGAAGTATAAAACTGAAAACAGTTAAGAGAAAAGGGGACATGAACTCACCTTGATTGCGAGTAAGTCCAAACAAGTATGCAAATGTGAGAGTTCTTGGAAATAAGATTCCACGTCACTCTAATTGATTGAACATGCAACAATATGGAATATGTATCAACCATAATGTTTAATTGGATAATTGGAAATCCTAAATCTATGGGATTCGGTAGTGTTTTGTTTAAATGGTAATTATGGGATTTGGATAACCTAGCAAGAGGACTTGGAAAATGAATATGATGTAAAGGAATTATTTATGAAAAATATTTATTTATCATAAATAATAAAATTGCAAAAATGTACAATTGATTTAATATAAACATTTGTAATAATAAATCAAATATATTTAACTAGTATAATTAAATAACATAATTAAATATAATGCTTATTGGCAAAATATTGTACAAGTGATATAATTAATTTATAAAAATTATAAATTAATTTAGATGGTTTAAAATATATATTATTTGATAAATGATAAATATTTTGTTTAAAAGAATTAATATGATAATTACATAACTAATTATCAAAATAATTATATTAAATCTGAATAATTAAAAATAACATTTTTAATTATTAAACTTGAATATCACTGATTTAAATTAATTATTATGGCCTTGGAATCATTTTAAATAAATAAAATGAATTAAAACGGTTAAAGTAACAATAAATAAGTTTATAAAAAAAGAGTTGCAGACCCCTGGGTTCGAACCCGGGTCTGTACTGAAGGCAAGCACACACACAACCACTGGGCTAGCCTGGTGGTTTGTGTTTAGTTTCAGTTTAAATAAAATAATTATTGAAATGAAAAGTGTCATCTTCCCCAAATTTTCAACCGAGACAAAACAGAAAGTCAAACCTCAAAATTAATCGGGGAAATCTATGTTTTAATTAAATTAACTTTAGGGAATCGTTGTACAAGTATAAACGAACAAATTGATCAAATAAAAACTAACCGGTAACGTTTAAAACGACGAAACGGCTAATTCCGGCGAGGAGTAACTCCGGCGAAGTTGCAGGTTCGAACAGAGGATTAATTTCGATGTTTTAGAGAGATGTGAAGGGTGCAGGAGGTTCGCGGTGATCTAAGGAACTTATATACTAGTTCAATTCAATCTCAGATCCAACATTTCATAGTGGAATCGATCCACTTTTTTTTTTTTTTTTATAAAAAGTCCGTTTTTACAGCCGAATAGGCACCAATGTGTGTCGGATATATGCGAAATGGGGTTGGCAAAGGGGCTGGGGACTCGTGGTGATGATTTCGGATCGTATAAACAAATGAACAAGTGGGACGGATCGAAGCTGGCAACTGGTATGGGTTTCAGATTGGGTTTATTATTTTAAATTCTAAAGTGTGTATAAATGTAATATAATTTCAATATATTCCAATTGGAGGAACAAGTTGCTCTCGTTTGCTGGTAGGCTTCAGCTTATTATTTCTGTCCTCTCTTCCATGCACATTTATTGGTCGTCTGTTTTTATCCTTCCGGTGAGGATAACTCAAGAGCTAGAAGCTAGAATGCGAAATTTCCTTTGGTCGCAAGAGAGTTCGTTTAATAAAGGTAAATCTAAAGTTTCTTGGAAAACTGTTTGTACTCCAAAATATGAAGGGGGTTTGGGCATTAGACGGATTGGGGATATGAATAAGGCTCTTATGTCTTCTCACATTTGGAGTATCGTTGCTAAGCGTGATTCGTTGTGGGTTCAGTGGGTTCATAGTTATCATTTAAAAGGTAGGAGTTTTTGGGTTTGCAAAACTCCTACTAATTGTTGTTGGTCTTGGAGAAAGTTGATTCAGTTGCGGCCTTTGATCCGCAAACATATCTGGTCGGACGTTGGTAATGGAGTAAATACTTCGGCCTGGTTTGATTATTGGTGTGATATGGGTCCGTTAGGCGATTTTCTAACTCCGAGAACAATTACCGATGCGGATTTTCAGCTAGATGATTCAGTAGCTAATGTTTATGATAATGGTTCTTGGAGATGGCCAACGGCTTGGAGAGATTTGTTTCCCGTCCTCATTCTGCTAGATCAGAAACAGTTAAACCCAACAAAACAAGACACTCTATTATGGAAGGATGGTAATGAGTTGAACGATTTCTCATCTTCGAATGTTTGGCACTCGGTTAGATACAAGGAGCCGGAAGTTAACTGGTGCAATATAGTTTGGTTCGCTCAGTGTATCCCTCGTCATGCTTTTATGATGTGGTT
>JARYGA010046716.1:0-34235 GCA_030545235.1 Helianthus tuberosus
CATGCCACCACAGAATCCAGGTGACTCATGGCGTTTTAATTACGATACACTGTGGGATTCGTTTGACATAGAAGAAGAACCAGATTTCTTTGACGAGTCGGATATTTTGAGAAAGTATGAAGAATCACAAGAAAGGTTTCCAGCTGAGTATTCTAGACGTCAACGGCAAACTTTAAATGATGATGAAGCCGGTCCAAGTAATGCTGGAGAACATGATAATATTCAACAAGCATCAGAAAATGCTCCTGATAATCAGATGGCAGTCAATGATAATCAAGAATCTGATGATAAACCTGTTTTTGATCGTGGTGATTCAGATTCTGAGGGGGAGCAGATCCAGATTTCAAGTCAAACAATTCCAGTCAGGGAGCAAGGTGCAAATCAGAATGTTACAAATTTGGAAGGCGAGGTAGATGTTCCAGGCGAGGTGATGCCGAGAACTCTTTCATACCATCCAAAAGAACTTATAATTGGAGAATTACAATCAGGCGTTCGCACTAGACGACAAATTGACCAAGGCCTTACTTGTTTTTATTCTACAGTTGCTCCGTTACAAACTGAGTTTTCACTTAGTTGTTTTATTTCGCAGATCGAACCGCGAACATACAAGGAAGCGCTAACTGAAGATTCTTGGGTCAACGCAATGCAAGAGGAGCTGAGTCAGTTTGTGAAGTTAGGAGTGTGGAAATTGGTAGACTTGCCTGATGGTCACAGGAAGATAAACACCAAGTGGGTGTTCAAGTGCAAGAGAGACGATCAAGGGGTTATTATTTGTAACAAAGTTCGACTCGTAGTCCAGGGTTTCAGTCAGCAGGAGGGGATAGATTTCACTGAAGTGTATGCTCCGGTTGCTAGACTTGAAGCGATCAGAATCTTCCTAGCATTTGCGTCTTGGAAAAATTTTAAAGTTTATAAGCTAGATGTTAAATCGGCGTTTCTCTATGGGAAGGTAAAAGAGGAGGTATATGTCGGTTAGCCACCAGGCTTCACCGATCCAATTCACAAAGACAAGGTTTACTTATTGGATAAAGCGCTGTATGGTTTACACCAGGCCCCGAGAGCTTGGTATGAGACATTGTCTCAACATCTGCTTGCCAACAGCTTCATCCGTGGAAAAGTGGACGCCACTCTCTTCACCAAAGAAGTCGACGGACATCTTCTGATAGTTCAGATATACGTGGACGACATCATATTTGGGTCTACAAATGAAAATCTGTGCAAAGATTTCGAAAAAGTTATGAAGCAAAAATTTGAAATGTCATCGATGGGTGAGATGAAATTCTTCTTGGGACTTCAGGTTGATCAACTGCCTAAGGGAATTTTCATACATCAGACGAAGTATGTTCCTGATATCTTAGAGAAATTTGGGATGTCAGGTTCTACTCCAGCTTCCACCCCGCTAGCGATGAACCATGGGATAAACCCTGATCTCAATGGAGAGAAGGGAGATGAAACGTTATATCGTTCCATGATTGGATCGCTGATGTACTTGACAGCTTCAAGACCCAATATTATGTATCCAACCTGCCTCGCAGCAAGATTTCAATCTAACCCGAGAGCTTTGCATATGGTGATTGTGAAACGGATATTACGCTATCTGAAAGGAACTCCATCACTAGGGTTGTGGTATCCAAGAGAAGGCAATTTCACGCTCGAAGGGTATTTCGATTCCAATTTCGGATGCTGCAAAGTTAATGCAAAGTCAACAACAGCAGGGTGCCAGTTTTTCGGACCACGATTGGTTACCTGGCAATGCAAGAAGCAGACCTCTGTAGCTTTGTCCACATGTGAAGCTGAGTATGTATCTGCTAGCAGTTGTTGCTCTCAGATCTTGTGGATCCAGCAACAGATGCGCGACTACGGTTTGCAATTTCTTAACACCCCTATCTTTGTTGATAATGAGGCAGCGATAAACATTACAAAAAATCCTGTTCATCACGCTAAAACGAAACACATTGAAATTCGTCATCACTTCATCCGAGATTGTTTCGAGAAAAGTTGATATGAATTGAGAAAATCCACACTGACGAACAAAAAGCTGATTTACATACCAAAGCGTTTGATAAAACTCGTTTTCAATATCTGTTAAAATTGAACGGTATGAAGCTTTTATCGGTGTCGGAGGAGATTCTTGGCGTAGATGAAGGTACCAATGTAGATGATGTTGAGAAGCAATCTGCAATGCTTTGTCGATTTTTTACTTGTTTTGGTATTTAGGGGGAATAAATATTTTCAGAAAATACAAAAACAGTAAAAAATTTCAAAAATCCAAAAACATGAGATATTTTTAAAATACAAAAACGATAGAAAACCAGAAAAGAGCTTGTGTAAAAAGGGAAAATGATAGTACATTGGCTTGACAGTTACGGTATGCTAAAGATATGTAAAGTTTAAAAGTCTTAAGCAGTCTCGCTGATGATATGTCGATAGGTTTTTACACATTTAGTAGGTTTGTTCGGGATATAAACCTAAATATTTACTTACTTATTTCGTGGGGAACACTACTTGGATATATAGGTAACCCCTGAAATCTTGTTTGAAAGATCCCTCTTTCTGAGATACTAAGTCTTTATACTCAGTGATATCTGGGGTATTATCCCGGGACTTCTGATTTTGCGAAAGCAATGGCCTAGTCTCCGTATAATACTTTATGCTTGCTTGAAACATAGCATCTCCCTCAGCATAAAAAATGATGAAACATTGAAAAATTCTATCATGTGCTGTTGAAGAAAAGATCCTCTAAAGGGGACACACCTAAAGTCGAAGCCGTCATCTCTCTGATTTTGCGGAAGCAATAGCCTGAGCTCTCACGGCCCTCGCATTTAACCCCTTACAGATATCAGCTGTGGTATATTCACCTGTAAGACAGAATATTGGGATTTGGATACGGGAGTATATTCAATAGGTGGGACACATGAATGAGTTTAAGTCCTTAATACACTTAATCCATATCCTGGACAGATTGAAATTTGTGTGGAAATTTAAGTGGATCAGTATATCGACAATCTAAGTGAATTGTTTAATTCTGAGTATGAAATTAAAGCTTAACGGTACTTGTGACTTGTCGTATAGCTGATATGATTCCCTAACACGCTCACCAAAAATATGTTTGTAAATAGTTTACATTTACTGCATTTTATTTCTGTAATTCATTTCTAGTTTAGAAACTTTATTCAAAATCAAAAAGATTTTACATTTCTGCTTTATTTTCCGACAAACCAAAGTGGAAAGTTGATCTTCAGATTCGAAGTTTGAAGCAGATGCACGAAGTTTCTGAGCTGGACAGAAGAGTTGTGAACTTATCTTGTTTAACCTGAAAAATGAAAAGTCAAAACAAGTTCATTAATTTGAAACTTGTAATTTTCAGAAATATGTTTTGAAATTGTTGAACAAAAGTCAGTTGTGTGTTATCTCAGATCAACCAAGGTCATTAAGTTGGACTTGGTAGATAAATTGAGTTCTCAGGGTCATTAAATTGAACCTGGATACTTAAATGGATTAATAAAAAACTGATTAAATCAAGAAAATATGTTAAAAGAAAATAGATTGTAATGTTATATTCTTGAGAAGCAGGTAACAAGATCCCCATGGCAAAGAAATTGTAAAGTTTGAACCAGAATTCAAGCTCCAGCATATTGAAAGGGGGAGTCTACATTCTGGATCAACAATCAAAGGAGAGTTTGAAGAGTTTTGAAGATAGAGATTGAAGGATGCTTACAGTGTCAGACAAATTGGACAAGAGCAAGAAGATAGACAAAGACTAAAGACAGAAGATTTGATGCTAAAGACTTCGTCAACATCCAAGGGGGAGTTTGTTGGTGCATAAATGTCTGTTAACTTAGTCTTAATAGAGTCTTGTGTCTAGATAGGATAAACCAGCACACAGCAGGTTAAAACTAGGGTTTGTATGAAATTGGGTGATTTCGCATGAAATGGCAATGACCATTTCAAGCGAAATTAGACATTGTAATTTCGCTTGAAATGACCAGTGTCACTTTCAAGCGAAATCAGCACCACTATATATAGGTGTGTTGCTAGTTCATTTGTAACTTTTTCGATTCAGAGCCGAGGTGCTGCCAGTTTGTCAAACGATCTGTAAAAGCTTTGGAATCATTAATAAGAAGATAATTAGGGAGAATCAAGCTGTTACACGTCTATTTCTCTGATTCCGCCTTTGAAATAGATCGTAAACTCTTCTGATTGACTCGTTAGGGTCACACATCGATCCAACATGTTGAATTTCAGACAATTCCCTTTGAGCTGCTAAGATGGGTTGCACAGAATTCCAAAGCTCCTGGGAAAGTTGCTGATGGCTAGGTTGACTTTTAGAAGCATCCACCAACTGCTTCATCAGATCTTTCATTTCACCAACAGTGGTTTCAATGGATGACATCGTCTCCGTCAAATCTTTGTATTTTAATTCATCACCTAACTTAATAGGATCACCTGAATTCCCACAAGAGGTGGTTATATCTGCTTTTGTGATAGGAGTAGACTTCAAATCATCATTAGCAGATGCCCCTTTTTCTTGGTTCTGGGGACTTCCCTCTGCAGCAGTAGATACCTTGGTACTCACAACAATTGTTGCCTTCAAGGGAGTCTTAGAGATGAAACTACTGTCCAAATGTAAATAAGTGGATTTGACACTTGTAGTAGCTGCTCCACTTGAACTACGAACAAGAATTTTGTGAAATTTAAATGGTATAACCTCCTTAACTGTATGGGATCTCATCTTCTAGAGGACCCTTATTTTTAGGTTTGGTGGTATTTTTGGATTTGGATTTGGTCTTTTTGGGTTTTGATGGTGGGGGTTTCACAGCAATGGTTGTGGTGCTGTGATCACCATGAGCAGTGGGATCAGCAACAGAGGTTTGAGGAGCAGATGTGGAGTCATCTAAAATTTGCTTAGATCTCTTTACTTTTATTTTGGAAACATTTGACTCTTTGACCATAAGGCGAATAAAAGTTTCTGATGAAAGACTATTCATTTTAAAAGGTGTTCCTTGCTCAAAAGTTTTTTGAGGAACATGTTTTTGCAAGTAATAGCTCAAAAATCTTGGAAACATGAGAAAAGCAGCATTCTTCCCATTTTTAATGTTTTTCAAATTGTTAACCAAATCAGTAAACAATGCTTAGGATTAGTTAAAAACAGTGTTTGTCATAATGGAATACCCCAAGTACTGAATTTTCAAAGGAATTTCATTTAACAGGGTATGGAACAGGAATTTCGTTGGTGGTGGAAAATTTGGTTTAAACATGGTGGCTTTATTCAACTGTCCATCATAACCCCTTTCAATCAAGTCTGTTTGAAACTCATTTTTTGGGAAAGAAGTTTTACCTGCCAAGTCATTCATCTGAAATGTTTCTGATATGGTAGTGGGGGTTATGGCAACCAATACACCTCCAACTTTTG
Organism: Helianthus tuberosus; assembly: GCA_030545235.1. Lineage (NCBI taxonomy): Eukaryota > Viridiplantae > Streptophyta > Magnoliopsida > Asterales > Asteraceae > Helianthus > Helianthus tuberosus. The sequence goes on from JARYGA010046716.1 coordinate 5,414, forward strand.
AAGTTATACCAAATGGCTCACCCTTTTGTTCTTCAAGTTCAACATTTGCCCAAAAATCTCTGAGGGTGTCTTGGTAAATCGGTGCATCAGCAATGAGAATTGTTTTGTATTTTGAGGATGACAAGATGTCAATTATTGAATGGAAGTCGGTATTTTTATCAGTTTTCTCGAAAGCACAAAGGTAGTTATGAGGATGTTTGAGGATTAGAGCCACGATCAGAACTTAGAAATTGCGAGAGGTTGAAGAACAAGTGAAGAAGAAGATGGAACCGTTTTGGAGAATTTTTGAATTCGATATGCCAAGTAAATCTCTGTTTGGGAGTTAATCAGGGTTTCATAAAAGGAAAAAAATGAATGCTGATGTGGCAGCGGTTTCAAAGATCGGACGGTTAACATCTGCCCACATGGCAACCTCTGATGAAAAAGTGGATGACAGTTGTTTGGAAACCACTGTTGGGCAACAATAGTGGTTGGATACAGTGCATATGAGAACAGTGGCTGATTTTGGGTGTATCAGTTGATAGACATCAGAGGTTGAAACAACAGTTGTTTAATCAACAGAGGTTAACAAAGGAAATGAGAACAGAGGTTGTCTTTCAGAAGTGGGTGAATTTTCAACCAATCAGAGGCTTAAAACATCAGTGGTTTTGAATAGACTTTTAAGGATTTATGAAAAATTTCATTTTAAGCTATTTTTAAGGATGAATTTTTTATTTTCTTACAACATTTTAATGCTTTTTATTCAAGGATAAGAAAGTTTTGCCTTCTAATCCAAATTAAGCATGCCAATTCTTGAGATCAAACTTTCAAAGGTAGATGTGTCTAATGCTTTTGTTAGCACATCTGCCAATTAATCTTTTGTTGGAACATGATGCAGAGAAATCAAACCTTTTTCATAGCAATCCCTCACAAAGTGATGTCTGATATCAATGTGCTTGGTGGTTGAATTGGATACTGGATTTTTGATGATATTTTCAGCTACTTGACTGTACAACATGAGAGGAGTCTTTAGAGCAGTTATACCAAAATCCAGCAACTGGTTTTGAAGCCACAACAGTTGGGCTGTACAGCTTGCATCAGCAATATATTCAGCTTCAGCAGTGGATGTGGAAACAACTGCTTGCTTTTTTGCTTTGCCAAGACACTTAGCAATTGCCTAGGAATTGACACCCTCCTGATGTAGACTTCCTGGTGGTGTTGCATCCAACAAAATCACTGTCTGAATAACCTGAAAGCTTGACATTCCCATTAGTAGGATACCAGATACCAAGTGTGGGAGCACCTTTTATGTATCTGAATATTCTTTTCACAACAATGAGATTAGACTTCCTAGGTGCTGATTGGGATCTGGCACAGATACATGTTGCAAACATGATGTCTGGCCTTGATGCAGTTAGGTACAATAAAGACCCAATCATGCTTCTATACAATGTTTGATCAACCAAGTAATCTTTTTCATCAGACATGACAAGCTTTATGGTTGCTATGGGTGTACTACATGGTTTGCAATCATTTATGTCAAATTTGTTTAAAAGATCTTTTACATATTTTCTTTGATGAATGAAAGTCCCATTTTGCAATTGCTTAACTTGGAGACCAAGAAAACATTGGAGTTCACCCATGGCACTCATTGCAAACTCTGTTGTCATGAGTTATCTAAACTCTTCACACATGGAATTACATGCGCTTCCAAAAATGATGTCATCAACATAAATTTGGAAAATCATCAAATCTTTTGCTCTCCATTTTAAAAATAGTGTTTTATCAATTTTACATATTGTGAATCCTATGGAGATTAGAAACGTGGAAAGAGTTTCATACCAGGCCCTTGGTGCTTGTTTCATGTGACACCTGGCCTCTCAGGCCGTACCGGACAATAGTAATCTGTGTAGTGAACATGTAACATGACTATTTGTGACTGACTGTGACGCTAATATATGTTATTTGATGTGTTGGTAAATTTAGATGTGTATAAAGTTATGTTGGCAACGATAAAACTAACGCTTATCGCGTAACGATTAAAATGCAAAATGAACGTCGGTGACCACCCGATCAGTGTTAAAATCCTAAAAATAGTCTGTTATGATTTGAATAATAAATTTAATCATATCCGTGTGGAAAAATAATTTAAAACGCTAAGAAACTCTATTTTTCGAGTTTGAGCGCGTACCGCGCGATACTGCGCGAATTAAACAGAATACCATCAACGCAGCCAGTCAAGGCAACTGGTAATTATTTCAGTAATAATTTTAAGTGATTATTTTTATAGAATGATAAAAATAATTTGAAACGCACTAAAACAGGATTAAAACGCTAGATAAAATACCCGGTATCCAGTAAAATACCTGTTTTTGAGCTAATTTACATAATATATATATATATATATATATATATATATATATATATATATGGATGTGAGCGAGGGAGGTGGTGGCGGCATATATGGCTGCCACATTCTTCTTGTTTCTAGCAAATGGACACTTGTCTATTTCTTGAGATGATAAGTAATCATTCCTTTGATACATGCACCATACTCATTCATATTCCAAGACAACATTCAAAATTTCACTCTCTCTCTCCTTGAACACCTACGGCCGAAACCCCCCTAAACACATCAACATTTCAATTTCAAAATCAAAACATGAAGATTCAAGGGCTAATCAAGGTGATTCCAAGCTTGTAAGAAGGTTTGGAAGTGATTTCAAGCAAGATTCAAGGAAGAACAAGTCTCATATCACCATCATTTCTCAAAAACCCACTTTGAAAACTTGAAGGTATAAACTTATTTTAAAAATCACATACTTGATTTTTAGTAATATAGAGATGTTAGATGGTTTCTCTTGAACTTGGAATGAATCACAAACTTGAATCAAACAAAGAATGAGATTTTAATCAAAGTAAAAAATAAGTGTGTATGTGTGTGTGTATATGGCCGAAATTTATGAAGGTGCATGTGTTTAGTTGTGTTTTGATTTTTGTTTAAAGATCATTGATTGATTTGAGTTGAATGTTGAAAGATAAGTACATGCATGTGTTATAAAGGTATCATATAAGAAGGTTCTAAAAAGGGTCATGTGATTGATGATGAATATGATTAAAAGTGAACTTTTGGAAGTTCATATGTGTGTATATGTGTGCCGTATGTATATATGTATGCATGCATGTTAAAGTTGTTGTGTAATCTTAAAGGTGAAGGATCTAAGTATGAATGAACATGAATAATTTGAAGGATTAAAGTGTTATGTGAACTATTTGAAGGAATATGATGTTAGTGAAGCTTTGATGCATATTAAGATCATGTTAGATGATAATGTTATGATATGAGTGTATTAGATGCTTATGCTTAGACATGCATGATGATATGTGATCTTAAAAAGATGATTTGAGTATGATTGAGTAAAAATTAGTTATGAGTAGATTATAAACATTAAAATGAAGTTATTTTAAAGTGTTTAGTGACTTATAACTTTGTCATAATGTTTGCTAGCTTTGCATGTTGTACATGGTGCATTAAAAGTTGTAAAATGCATGAAATCGCATGATTTATGTGACTTATACAAAAACTGCACTAATCTGATTATAACCACTATTTTAATCAGAAAATAACATGTATTGTGTTAAAATATCAAGTCGTTTCGAGTTGGGATGATTATAGTAACGTTTAACGCAAAACTATGCGTTAAAACGGTCAAAAATCGGCTTTTCGAGTGAATTTTTATAAACCTTATTTAAATCAGTAAGTAAACTGATATTTTTAGTTTAAAAATAAGTATTTTAACTAATTTTAAGTTTACTTGGTGTTTGGTTGGTCATACGTGACTTCCGACGCCCGAAAACGTTACCGAATCGCTGAAATACACATTTTTCAATGTACACTAGAGTGGGTAAAATTTTGGGTAAACCTTATGTGTTAAAATGTGTTATGTGATTTAAACATGAGAATGTGAAAATATGTTAAGTTTTTAACATGATGTTAGAAATCTAGCTTACGCATGTATGCTTGTACGTTTTGTGCGGTAGAAACGGTGAAAATTGTGTTAAACGTGAAACTTGTTTGTCGAGCATGAAAATTGATACATGTAAGATATTTTATGTATATTTGCTTTAAAAATGACAAAATAGATAAGTTAATAAGGTTTCACGTGTTTTGGTGTTAAATTATATGAATGTTTATGTACATATATTACGACGCGCAAATCGTAGATATATTGCGTATAAACAGGAGAGTTAACAGATTTACACAATAATGGTCACCAATAAAAATCGTTAAAGTCACAAAATCATAAAAATATATATCTATATGGACTCATATATATATACTAACGTGCCAACATAATAAAAAATAATAACTTTTCGAGATAATCTCAAAGTTATGTGACAATTCTAAGAAAACAAAGAAACTTAGGATTTTGTGATGAAAATTGATTTAAAAATCGTTCTTATATATATATATATTAGGACGTGTAGAAATCAATCACTGGGATTGCGCTAATTAAAATACGCACCCAAAGGTGAGTGTCACCAAACCCCTCTTTTTACTGTTTTGTATATGTTTTGGGGGTAGAACACGCCAATAAAAGGGTTTAATAATGTTTTTGGATTAAAACATACCTTTTAATATAAATTATATATTTTCGTTGAAAATATATGGAGTTTGTTAAATTATACGTTTCAAGATAAAATGTTTTTAATGAATATATGTTTGGGGGAAAACAGCTGTATATTTGGTACGAATATTACTTGGTCTCAAGAGAGAAGGTAACAACAAAGACCTACATTTTGGTGGGTATTTCAGGGGATTCGTACAACATCGTGTATTAAATTGTCATATTAGTAGGATATATATATTGTACGTGAGGCAGACATCATAAATGGTCTCAATATGGACCAAGCGTCAATGGTGTCGTTTAATCATTTAAGTATTGCACGCGATGAATTGTTGGTAGATCTATCGGGTTGACAACCCTGTCATGATCGGTCGCCCCGTGTCAAGTCAAACGACGAATTGATATTCTGTTTATTTTCTAGCATTGATTATCGCTGCATGGTTAATATATAGTTCATATCATCTAGCTAACATACGAGTCTGAAAATTGACGCAATAATTTAATATACAAAACCTGGGTCAGAATATTATTGTCGGATGGGTGAACCGTAAAGGAAGGACCCATGGATTTTATTAAGGAAGTAAAATGGACTTTCTAAAATTTATATGGATGTTTTCAAATAAACACATAATTAGAAAGTTTTCCTTCGAGATGATTGTTTGTATGTGAATAAGTGAACTCACCTTCCTTTGTGTTGACACTTGATTTTAACGTGTTCTACAGGTACTTGAGTGCGGCTTCGGGAATCATGGTGTATCTTGTGTTTGATGATGCATTTGGTTTTGTTTAAATATGTTGGACAATTTTTAAACTTTCTGGGACGTTTGTAATAAGATCCGCGAGGATCAAAACAACTTAACTTATGTGGTTGTGTGGTCTTTAAAATGTAATGTTTAATAACCTATGTTTTCAAATATGTCAAAATGTCCAACAAATGAGTGCATCATCCAACAAAGGTATAAATTGGCACCAACTTCCGTCACCACTACGTTTAATATTCCGCTGCGATGTTTTTGGGGTGTGATAGAAGTTGGTATTAGAGCCATTGGTTGTTAGCGAACTAGATGTTTTCGGGGAAAACACTAGACTTCAACCGGAGAATTTTGAAATGTAAAGTCCAAAATTCTTGAAGCCAAGATTTTTAAATAAACATAGAAAATATTTTATCATGTATGAAAACCATTATGTGTTTATGTGCATACGTGATTTTCTGTTTATTTGACCTTATTTGTTACGGTTCATTTTGATTACACACTTACTTGTACAATTATATGTGTGTCACAGATGTCGCACGAACACGAGGTCATCGAGATCCACGACTCAGTTTACAAGCCAGATTTCGAGACTTCACCCAGACCTACTGTGACAACCCGAACTTTCAAGGTTAATGTCGTTTAGTCTCGTGATCCTAACTTCTCGTTATTCCTCTTTCACGTTCTTGGCTATGATAAACCTATTAAACGTAAACGCAATTGTGTATGATTTAGTGTGTAGTTGGGCTATTCTAAGTGTCAAGTTGTTAGGACGGGCTGCACATGTAATTGGGCCGCACACATCCACTTTAGCTAAACTACCACTTCACTCCTAATCTATCTCGGCCCACACTTGTTGTCATGCCCAAACCACCTGAGCCCAACCCTTCATGGGTTACGTATACAAGTAGAAATAGGGGTACGTAAATATGGTTTTGGAAAACAATAACAACCCTAGTGTTCCCTCTTTCTTTCTCTCTTGGATCGACAGCAACATATCTTTGACGAAGCTTTCTCCCCTACAAAATCCCTTATCTCCCTCGTTCTAATAATCGGTATATATGCTCATCAGTTTTGATTGTGTTAGATTATGTGATTACATGTTGAGTTGCATGTGTGTGATTAGGATTAAAATATGGGTTGAGTCTTGATTATAAACTGAGTTTGATAGGGTCGAACATTGGTATATATAACAGTTAACATGAGCGAGTAATAAGGGTCCTTGGTGATTGGTTGTGATGATTGCGAACTATAAATGAATCAGGATAGGTAACTCACGATCTCGGTTATATTATGGTAGGGTTCATAACAATAGCTGGGATATTTGATTTGATTTTATTCGGATGATTGATGTTAATGATTCAATAATTGTAATTAGAATGATGGCATGATAAGTATTTGTTGTTTTGATCAATTTGGTAGTTCCTGTCGATGATAATGATAATATATGATAACATATATAATGAAGTATGCTCATGAACTCAATGATTTGGTAGTAATTGGAGAAGTAATTTGGGCCTTACATGCTAACCGGACTACATTAGTGAATAAATCATACATAGACTTGGATTGGGCTGCATATGTACCCGTACCATACATGTCTTCGATGCCCACCACACATGATCAAACTACACACCATTTACATTAAACACAATAGTAGGTTGCACGTGTATGTCATGAGTCTTTGAGTTGATCATATGCTTAATTAGTGGGTCTTACATGCTATTTGGGCTGTACAAGTTAAACAAATCATGCATAGTTGTGGTTGGGCCGCACGCTGTATCGGGTACAGCCGCACATTCGAAGTGGGCTGGGCTCTGATGGGTCATTCACTCTTCTTAGATTGCATATCATTTTGGGCCATAAGTTGTGTTTGGCTAGGAGTGTTACAATGAATCACGTAAACTAAAATGGGCCGCACAGTTAATGGTAGTTGGACTCGGTTGGTTTGGGTATTAGTGGAATGGGCCACAAGTTAATCATAATGGGTATAATATCATCACAGGCCGCACCAAGCCTAAGTGAATTATTAACTTGATTAATTTGCGTGTTCTTGTGTTGAAGAATTAAGTGTTATATGTCATGTAAACATGAAACCATGAGATGAATCTGCTTATGAACCGAATACATGCTAAGTGATTACTTGATGATATTGGGATGATAGATTGACTGTTAGGACTTGAACTATATGTGTGTGCAACATGTACAATAATTGTGTGGTATGTGAACAAGGAGTACATGAATTAATTGTACATGAGATATGTAGCTTATATGCACATAAAACTGATTGTTATCGGTAACCATGTTAGGACGTGTTTGATCAACTGATAAGCAAGTAACTAATCTTACCGAGCAAACCAAAGGTGAGGTCATTCCTCTTGAGCATGCGTCCCGGTGGGTGGGACAATCAAACGGGTATTCCTGAGAGGAATAGGTCTTTTCTAGGTTAAACTGGGATGTTGGATAATACACTCACTCCTATCACCTTAAGTCCCATCTTATACCGAATTAGTTACCTGAGAGGTAACGGGGTATTAGTTGATAGCGCTATTAGGCTTGGCAACCTCACACCGTACTTGAGAGGATGGGCGTGAACTAATGACCTTAATCATGACCAATGCTTAGATATGGGGCATTGGGGACGGGCAAAACCATCTGGTAGCCATCTTGTACGGTACTCGAGTTATTATCAACATTATTATCAATGAACTGAACTAAACACTTGGTAACTAACGTTTTCGTAAAACTATGAACTCACCAGCTTTGTCTGACATACGTGTTGCATGCTCGCAGGTCGTTAGATTTCTTGGATATGGAACTTGCTGCCTGGAATGGATGGGGTGGTCATGGGTTGAACTGGTTGGATACACATGATAGGCTTATTGATTTTCATACATTGTGTTTTGAAACATTTAAACAATGGTTTACTTATTGCTTCCGCTGAACTTGTTGGATTTTATTAAACTTATTATTTGATACATTTTTATTTATAATTGACAACTCCATTTGAAATCTTGTTATGAGTTCAATATGATTAGTGGGTAGATCCTGGTATGTCACACGCCTAGCAGGGTTTCCGCATGTGGTATTATGGGGGGTGTGATACCTACGCTGCCAGAGACACCTACCACGGCTCCACAGATGGTTGGTACTACCGAGCTTACCTCATCTTTCCACGTCAATCCTGCTGCTTTTGCCAGCCAGGTAGACCTCCGATGCGCTTTCACTAGCAACGGGTGGATAGATGATGATGCACCTCTCTCAATCCATGAGACGGGACGATCATCTGGCACTATACCAGTTATCGGTGATGTGATCAGGGGTGTCCCTACTATCAGAGGATCTTCTAGTATCGCACCAGTGGTGGACGCCACTATCGTCACGGCTCGACCCTTAGAGCCATCAGTCGTCCCACCTGCTGCTGTGATCGAGCCTGTTACTGAGATCCCTCCGCTTGTTTTGTCTGAGTCTTCTTTGCCTGTTTTAGAGTCACGCACTTCTTCTACGCTGCTGTTAGTTTATTATCGTCGTAGGAAGAGGATTAGGCCTATTGGGGACATCGCATCTACGTCATGTGCTGAGACGGTACCTGCTTCCAAGAAGCAGAAAGGAGATAGGGTAGATCGATATTGCCATTGTGATCGTCAGCTCACCGCATTGCGCAAAGACCTAGACATAGCCAAATGAAAGGCAAAGTACCTTGAGGGACAGATGGACGATCATGAGGAGTTGAAGGTTATAGACGACATCGCAAGAGATGAGATGTAATGGAGGGTTGTTGTGACAACTGTCAAAAATTCAGGTATCTGTACAGCTATTAAACCCTGATTAGTGCTTAATGACTGTGCTGGATTACAATTAACGGCTTTCTGGTTACTGCTTTATACAAATATATGCAACATATATTGCTAAATGTTATGACATGATTGCATGAGAGCTTTATTAACTCAAATGATGCACGAAACATAGTTAGCACAGGTATCTGATAAATCTAGAAAATGCTGACAGAACTCAGCACATAGACAGACAGTGCATTGAGACACAAAATGAGCTAGAAACCAAGTCTTACACTAGTATAGTGTGTAGGAAAGTAAGGATCATAAAACTGCCTTCCTAGAGATAGTTTAAGTGCCGGAAAGTGCCTAAAACTCACAAAAGGTGCTGAATTCAGCAAAATTCAGCAATAATAAGCATTTTAACAATCTAATCTTATGCAGAAATATGGTTAAATGGTCCTGAATGCTTTCCTAAGTGTCGGGAATCAAAAGTGTCACAAAAGGTACATGAAGCACACTAAACTGCTAAGTTTAGCACCTTAACGAACCCGTAACCAACCGAGCAACCGGACACTACCCGAAACCCCAAACTTACACTAGAAGCACTGTTTTAACATTATCAAGCTAGTTATGGTCCCCGAACATCATAACACCCCATACAAATATCTAATAACTAAAACACATAACTTATACTTGGATTTCAACTAGTAATCAACTAGTTTAGTTCAAACCTATTCTAATCCCCCCCCCCCATGTCTACGGCCCCAACAAGGGCCACACTTTGATGATGTTTCCAATATTATAATAGACATGCTTATACTTTCCTAAACATGTTATACAAAGGTTAACACTTGAAGTTGGATTATAAGAATGCACCATGAGTTCTAACTTCATTTTACACACACTCAAAACACACACTTTCTCTTCCTCTTCTCCTCCTTATTCTCGGCCGACCCCAAGCACCCACACATCCATCATCATTCATCCATTCTCATACAATCCAAGCTTATACAAAGGTGTTAGAGGTCACATAAAGGATCTATGAGCTTTCGGAAGTTCAAGGACCTCTCTTATTTGCTTTTATCCACTGGTTTTCTTCACTTGATCATCCCTAGCCTTGTGCTAGTGGTAAGAACCTTGATCTTGCTATTTTACTTCCATTTTAAGTGGTTAAAAGAAGAGTCATAATGTTGATCATGAAGAACACTAAGAATCATAAGAATGAAACTTGAACATAAGCTTAAATCATGAAGAAACTAAGTTGTTTATGTGTTGATTTGCTTGATGATTGTTTATGAAAATGATGTTGATCATCATATGATCTTGCTAGATCATGATTAAAAACATAATCTAGCAAGAAGAGAGGATGAACATGTTAGAAGTTAATGGATCATCCTCATAAGAAGCATGAACTTGAATGAATAAAGTTGTTTCTTGAAAAGTAATGATCAAAGTGAGTAGTAATACTTGTAGATCTAAATATTTATAGATGATTTCTAAAGAAACCAAGTTAAAAATATAAGTCTTACTAAATCTTGGTTCTTACATAAACAAACCTTATTTTTGGTGGTTAAACAAGTGTAGAAACACTTGTGTAACAAGAAGAATTAATAAAGAAATATTTTTAGAAAACATGATCATAAGTTGTAAAGATCCATATTCTTTAAAAATGAAGTTTTTAAAGAATCACTCACACTTTAAAGGATAACAAGGCTTACTAATAACACTAGTAAGTTACTACAAATTTTTGCGAAATTTCAAGTTCATTAAGTAGTAGATTATACTTGTTTTTGACAAAATTGGTAAGTAAAGGTTGTTTATTATTGTTTGTGGATTGATTGTGATGATTTTTACAAAAGAAAATGATATGCTTGAAAGCATGGAAACCTCCATTTTTAGGGGAAACTATGGCAAATTTTCTAAAAATTTAAACACTTAGAAAAATATTTCTAAACAAGTATTTACAAGTGTATTTTAAACCATAAATTGTTACAAAAACTTGCCATAATTTTTGGTTACAAAAATATAAATATTGGAGGTTGGTTTTTTATAAATAAAAGTAACTAAATATGTATTTAGGAAATATATATTTAGAAGGCACCATGTGTGTGATTAATTGCATATTTTGTGTATTAGTTATATTATTCTAGGACATGAAATAATATAACACATCAAAATACCAAGAATTACGATCCAAAATATTACCAAAATTCCAAGAAATAAATATACACATTTCACACAAAATATTGGTGAAACCGAACTAAGGAATATAACTTAAAAAATATTCCGGAAAATTTATTCACAAAGTATATTTTGGTAAATAATATTTTGGACACCAAGAAAATGAAAATATGATTTTTACAATTACTACAAGGATATATCATATTTTTGACAAGGGAAAAATATATTATTTTTGGCAAGTATGAATAAATATTTTTCTTGAAATCTTTGAAAGATATATTATTTTTAAGAAATATATATTTTCTTACACAAACATGAAATACAATATTTTTGGGTGAAAGATATATTTTCTCAGATAAATATGATATATATCATTTTTGGAGAAAAATGAGTTTACATATATATTATCCAAGTTAGACATGAAAATATACTATTTTTGAAGCTTATGAGAAAATACAAATATTTTTGCCAAAAGAAAAATTATAAATAATTTTCCTAAATAATATTTAGTACAATATATATTTTGGAAATATATATCGGTGGACTTTTATTAAGGATATTATTCCAGCAAATTAATACGAAATTTAAGTATATGGATACTTAATGAATACGATAAAAATACGTATGCTCATACGTATAAACACACACCGGAATACGACTCTAATACATGGAAAAAATATACAAGTATAAGAATACGAATACAAATACACCCATCCTAGGGAAGGATATACATGTATAAATACTTGGGAAGTATTAAGTTAAAATAATTGTTTTAACAATTATTCCAAAATTTAATAAATATAATTTAAGTTAAAATATTAAATATTTTAACAAATAATTATATAACTTGGAATAATATCGAAGACACAAAAGAAACGTAACTCAAAGACATTAATACTAAGTCAAGGCACGACCCGCCCGTCTAATAGATCATAGTACGTTGTAGGTAGTCGTATTTACCCGAAGGAGCTTGAGTTACGGTGGTTGAAGACGCAAGACTGTGAGTTCATGTCCCCCCTTTTCTTTAAACGATTTTGTTTTATAACTTCGGGGGTGAAGTACATGTTACAAAATGTTTACAAACAATTACAGTTGGTATGTTTAGCTAAGGCTTGCATAGTAGATCATGTGAATGGGTAGGCGCACTCCTAAGACCATTAATCCTCGTGTTAGGACCGAGGGGCATGAGTGATAGATCTATTTGGGTGTAGCGAGCCCACACCCATGTGGACCGGGGTTTGGCCCATGAGGTGACTGTCTTACAGCCGGAGGCCCGGTACAAAATCTGCTAGGTTTGAGCCTTCCTCCGCCGCTGCACGCATGCTAATGGCTTTGCAAACCATTAATCGATCTGTTTCCTTGTTTTGCTTTCATGTCAGGATTTACAAAACATACATACATACAATGATTTCAAGGTTTCATTTATACACACAAACAAACACATGAACTCGCTCAACTTTTGTTGATGTTTTTAACACTACATGTATTTCAGGGAATTAAAAGTGGATCTGGCGGGAGTTGGATGTTCAAGTTGCGTTAAGAATAAAGGATGTCAACCGTTGTCCTAGGCTTTGGTTAGTGTGTCTTATTCCTGGACGAGACACATCTTCCAAGCCTGATTTTATTTAGAGTCTTTTGATGAGTCCTTAGGGAACTCTAAACAATTCGTATGGTTTGTAAAATTTGAATTTGAAGTCTATGTTTAAACAATGATGTTTGTAATGTTTTTAAACTTAATTAATGGATGACCATCCATGGTTTTATCATATAGTTGTTGTTATGATTGAATGCAATGATATTAAGCAAGTCACACATAATCATGCTTCCGCAAAAGTCAGGGTGTGACAGTTTGGTATCAGAGCTTCGATTGTAGCGAACTAGGATTGTCACACCCCCAAAATCCACATGCGGAGTATCGCCGCTTGGAGGCGTGACTGACTAGGATTAAGCCATCAATCATATTGAACATAACAAGTAATAAGTAAAATTCAACCACACAATATGAAAGGTGTTTCAAATAAAAAAACGTAGTTAAGTGTTTAGCGGAAGCATAATTGTAAAACCCAATGTAAGTATTAAGTACGAAATAAAGTAATGTTTTTAACATGGCACACACTGCCATGTCCCACAACGACCGCGCCTCCCTGTGCAAGCTCCATGAGTACCTAACGACCTGCAAGGCATGTAACAACGAATCAACAACAAAGTTGAGCGAGTTCACAGTTGGTTGTTTGGTTATAGTATTCGTTTCGTAAATCATATGTTCGTTTTGTAAACCATGTATCGTATTAATTCGTATCGCGGTCTCCCAGACATGTTTGCGAAGATTAGTGGGGGCTTCCCATGTGTTACTAGACCGTGCTTATCGACTACTACGAATATGTAAGTGGTGCCCTAAGTCAATGTCTATCAGCATTGACCCTTTGCCCATAGTCCATTAGTACACGCCCGTCCGACTGGCACGGTGTGAGGTTTGTTAAACCTAATAGCGCTATTAACTAATGACCCGCTCACCATAGGCCTCGGCGATTAAGTCATTAACCCATTCCCAACCCTTGGGAATCCCATGCCTTGGAAAGAGTGTGAACTCACCTTGGTTTGCTCGGTATGCTAAACTATGTGCTCACAAGAAATCAGTCAAGTCCTATAGTGTACACGTATACTAAATCAGTTCATGTTCGTAATGATTCACATGCAAATCAAATGTCACATAGTGCTTGGCAGTTAACCTCGTGTAACACGTAAGCAGATAAATCAATTTCATGAAATTCATGCTTCACATAAGTATCTTTCACAATTTGTACTAACATGGTTATTCATTAACATACTGGACAGGGTTAACAAATTTAACAAAGTTAGCAACTTAATAGAATTTATATACCTAACAGGAACAATAACCTAACACTGTTAATTAACTAACGGAGTTAACAGAGAGTTACCTACTTAACAGAGTTTCATACATGAATTTAACAGAGTTAATAAGGTTAACAAAGTTAATAACTTAACTCAGTTAATAAACTAAACATAGTTGATAACTAACAGTAATGATAACTAACAGTGTCACATATGTGACGAAAACACTTTAGTGGCGAAAAGCCTTTTGTTTTCGTCGGACATGAGGTGTGACGAAAACACCTTGTGTTTTTGTCTGACTCTTGTGTTTTCGTGGTCCCTGTGTTATCGCTGGTAACATCATCATCATCAACAGCAGTTACGAACAATCCCAACAATCATTTAACAGTTACATCTCTTACAACAAACAGTTATTCAATCATATCAATTCATGCAAATCAACAACCCTATCACTCATCACAACAACAACATCACAACATTTATCAGGAACACTTTTATGCATTCAACAATAAATTAACATATCACCTAATCAAACACTGTTAGCAAGTTAACATGTTTTCAGATCCTGATCGCCTTCACATCATTCAAGATTAATCATTCAATCATAATAACCCTAGAACTCTAGATCACACCAGGTTTCGCATACAATAATATAACTGATCATGTCATGCATATTAAACTCAAAGCATCTTAAACATCCATATAGAACTATCGTTAATTTAACTGTGGAAAACACTAACCGAACAAAGAATGATCAATCCAGTGGAGAATCTGACTTCGAATAAGAGAAGGGCTGCCGTCGACTTGAGGGTGAGAGTTAGGGTTTGACGATTAAAATGTTTACGTAAGGGTTGAACAAAGCATATAACAGGTAGCTACTGGGCCGAAGCCCATTTCCTGTTTTCGCCGGCCCACCTTCTGACGAAAACACTAAGATATTTTCGTGGGGAGGAGTGTTTTCGGGTGGGGTGTTTTCGGCAAGGCTCCACCATCTTGTTTTCAATTATACAATCAAATAATCCATACAATATATATATATATATATATATATATATATATAACATCTATACACATCTATACACACATCATGTATACTACAATCCACAAACAACACATGTATTGCACATCAAGTAATTATAAAAACACACTTGCAAATAAGTAATAAGTTAAGTCGAATAGAGACCTTGAAACTCGGGTTGTCACATTATCCCCAACTTGAAAGAAATTTTGTCCCGAAATTTAGTACGTGGTTACTGAGGAAGCTAGTCGTGTTGCGTGTTTCACTGGTTTTCCTGGGGTGTCACATCATCCCCCCGTTGGATTGGAATTTCGTCCCGAAATTCCGCAGTAGCTTCAGCCTCAGTAGTGGTTGCACTATTTCCGAATTACTGGGGATACTTGAGTTTCAGTTGATCTTCTCGTTCCCAGGTGAACTCTGGGCCACGACGGGAGTTCCAACGAACTCAAACAAGAGGTATTCTGGTGTGCTTGAGGACCTTAACGTCTCGGTCCGTGATTTCAACTGGTTCCTCGACGAATCGCAACTGATCGTCGATAGTGAGCTCCTTGAAAGGAACTATGAGGGTCTCATCTGACAGACACTTCTTCAGGTTCGACACGAGAAAAACGTTATGAACTGCACTGAGTTCTGCGGGCAGGTTTAGTTTGTAGGCCACTTTGCCTATTTTCTCTATGATTTCAAATGGTCCGTCGTAACGCGGATTGAGTTTGCCCCTTTTTCCAAAACGAACCACACCCTTCCAGGGTGAAACTTTGAGTAGAACCCGGTCCCCGACCTGGAATTCTAGAGGTTTCCTACGCTTATCAGCGTAGGTTTTCTGACGGTCGCGAGCTGCCGCCATTCGTTGCCGTATCTGAGCAATTCTTTCTGTTGTGTCTACTACAAGTTCTGGACCCGTGATCTGACTATCCCCCACCTCTGCCCAACAAAGAGGTGATCGGCATTTACTCCCGTACAATGCCTCAAACGGAGCGGCTTGAATGCTGGTGTGGTAACTGTTGTTATACGAAAATTCCACTAACGGGAGATGTTTTTCCCAGCCGTTGCCAAAATCGATTACACATGCCCGCAGCATGTCTTCTAGGGTTTGGATGGTGCGTTCAGACTGCCCATCCGTTTGCGGGTGGTAAGCTGTGCTCATGTCTAAACGTGAGCCAAAGGACTTGTGCATCGCTTGCCACAGTTTTGAAGTAAAACGTGCATCACGATCGGAAATAATAGAGGTTGGCACCCCGTGCCTCGAGACAACTTCCTTAAGGTAGGCGTCTGCTAGAGTGGAGAACTTATCCGTTTCCTTGATAGCCAAGAAGTGTGCAGACTTTGTGAGTCGATCCACGATTTCCCAAATAGTATCATTCCCACGTTGAGATCTAGGCAGACCAGTAACAAAATCCATGGAAATTTGCTCCCATTTCCATTGTGGTATCTCTGGTTGTTGGAGTAGGCCCGATGGTTTCTGATATTCGGTCTTGACTCTCGCACAAGTTAAACATTTGCTAACGTAAGTTGCTATGTGAGCTTTCATGCTAGGCCACCAATACGTAGTTCTGAGATCGTGGTACATCTTATCCGAACCAGGATGTACCGAGTAACGAGATTTATGTACTTCCTCCATTACAAGTTCTCGTAAATTGCCATAGAGTGGGACCCAGATGCGTCCTGTTACGTAATAGGCGCCGTCTTCCTTTTGTTCTAACCGTTGCCTTGAGCCGCGTAGGGCTTCAGCCCTGATGTTTTCTGGTTTCAATGCTTCTACCTGAGCATCTCGTATCTGTGCAGAAAGACTAGATTGAATAGTGAGTTGTAAAGCACGTACGCGTCTAGGTGTAGTATCCTTTCGACTGAGGGCATCGGCCACAACATTGGCTTTGCCCGGATGGTACTTGATGGCACATTCGTAATCATTCAGTAGCTCGACCCATCGACGTTGTCGCATGTTCAACTCCTTTTGCTTGAAGATATACTCGAGACTCCTGTGATCGGTATAAATGGTGCACTTGGTACCGTACAGGTAATGTCTCCATATCTTGAGCACGAAGACAACAGCTCCCAGCTCCAAATCGTGTGTAGTGTAATTCCTTTCGTGAATCTTAAGTTGGCGTGAGGCATAAGCAATGACCTTTTCCCGTTGCATCAGTACGCAACCAAGACCCTGAATTGATGCGTCACAATAAACCACGAAATCGTCTGTGCCCTCTGGCAATGAAAGAATAGGTGCACTACAAAGTCTATCCTTTAAGTGCTGAAATGTTGATTCCTGTGTATTACCCCAACGATAGGTAACGCCTTTCTGAGTTAGTAAGGTGAGGGGTTGTGCAATCTTGGAGAAGTGTTTGATGAACCTCCTGTAGTAGCCTGCCAAACCCAAGAATTGGCGAATTTCCGTTGGTGTGCGAGGTGCAGGCCAGTTCTTAATCGAGTCTACCTTAGATGGATCAACATGAATCCCATCCTTGTTTACCACGTGGCCGAGAAAGTGGACTTCACGAAGCCAGAAGTCACATTTCGAGAACTTTGCATAGAGTTGCTCTGTACGTAGAAGTTCCAAGATAAGTCGCAAATCCTGCTCTTGTTCCTCCTGACTCTTGGAGTAGATCAGAATGTCGTCGATGAATACAATCACAAACTTATCCAAGTAAGGCTTGCACACTCTGTTCATAAGATCCATGAAAACTGCAGGCGCGTTTGTTAACCCGAATGGCATGACCAGAAACTCGTAATGGCCGTAGCGTGTTCTGAATGCTGTTTTGGAGACGTCCTCGTCCCGGACTCTCAGTTGATGGTAGCCTGACCTTAGATCAATCTTTGAATAGTAGCTCGACCCTTGCAGCTGGTCGAACAAGTCGTCAATGCGTGGAAGAGGATAGCGATTCTTTACGGTCACCTTGTTTAGTTCGCGATAATCTATGCACACACGGAAGGTACCGTCTTTCTTCTTCACAAACAACACGGGAGCTCCCCAGGGCGAAGAGCTAGGACGAATGAAACCCTTATCCAAGAGTTCTTGCAATTGCTTGGACAGTTCTTCCAGTTCGGTTGGAGCTAAGCGGTAAGGTGCTCGAGCTATGGGCGCTGCTCCAGGAGCCAGCTCAATCTGAAATTCGACCTGACGATGAGGCGGAAGACCAGGTAAATCCTCAGGAAACACTTGAGGAAAGTCGCGTACAACTGGAATATCCTCTATCTTCTTCTCTTTCGTTGATGCGTCATTAACGAGTGCTAAAATAGCGGTGTGGCCCTTTCGCAAACACTTCTGGGCCTTAAGAAAGGAGATCATGCCCACTACAGCACCACTCTTGTCGCCTTGAATTTCTAGAGGTTCTTTGCCAGAACGGGGAATACGAACAATCTTCTCTTTGCATAGGATCTCTGCTTGCTGTTGGGATAACCAATCCATCCCAATGACGATGTCGAAACAACCCAGAACTATAGGAATGAGGTCGATAGAGAAAGTCTGACCAGCTAAGACGAGATTACAACCCTTAACTATGTGTGTGGCCTCTACACTCTTACCGTTTGCTAACTCTACGACATGCTTGGTGTTTATGGGAGTTGGTGTGCGTTTTAACATTTGACTAACTTTTAGAGACACATAACTGGTATCGGCACCCGAATCAAATAAAACAGTAACATAAAAGTTGTCGAGAAGGAACTTACCCATCACCACGTTAGGATCATTCCTTTCGTCACCCTGACCCAGCACGAACACTCGACCCCTGGCACCATTGTTTCCATCATTGTTTCCCCCGTTGTTGTCCCCATTGCCCTGATTATTGTTGTTGTTGTTGTTGTTCGGATTTTGATTTAACTGGGGGCAGTCCCGCTTGAAGTGGCCTTCAGCACCACACTGAAATCATCCCTTGTTACCTCTCTGTTGCTGCTGCTGGTTCTGTGGAGCTGTTGGTTGTTGTTGTTGGTTCTGATTCGCAGGTCGTGAGCTCCTGCAATCCTTGGCTTCATGCCCCATCTTGAGACACCTCTGACAACGACCCCTGTTGCACTAACCATTGTGGTGTCTGTTGCATTTGTGGCCCTTTGGAAGGTTTCCTCGATATCCACCCTGCCCTTGACTACCAGAAGACTGCTGACTGGGGCTCTGGTAATCATCGATCTTTCGCTGTTGTGCCTGAGACTGAACTGTAGTTGAACCCTTGCTAGAGGCTCCATCCCATTTTCACTTGTTGTCACTGGGAGTAGCAGAAGTGGTAGCAGTAGTTGCACCGATGCGCTTAGGCAGCCTGTTCTGTTCCACTGCCTGGTCTGTGAGACGATGAGCAAGACGAGTAACATCCTGGATGGTAGCAAGGTTAGCCGAAGTCACATGGCTATGAATTTCTGGTACAAGACCCCTGAGATACAGCTCGATACACTTGATGGGAGGGTCCACCATAGTTGGACACAAGATGGCCAGCTCGTTTGACCTTTTCGTATACGCCTCTATTTCTGACCCTGTCATCTTCAGGTTAAAGAACTCCACTTCCAACTTGTGGATGTCATCACGACTACAGTATTCCCGCTTGATCAGTTCCTTAAAGTCGTTCCATGGGGTGGCATTGGCAGCTACCAGCCCCAACATTTGCACTTGTGCGTTCCACCAAGTCAATGCAACGCCTTCGAGAGTACCAGTGGCGTACTTCACCCTACGAGCCTCAGGGCATTCACACATTTCAAAGACTGACTCGAGCTTCTCAAACTAATGGAGGAGTCCAACGGCCCCTTCAGTGCTACTGAAAGTACTAGGACGACAGTCCATGAAAGTTTTGAACGTGCACGCAGGCAGCTGAGCATGCTGGCCTGTTGTGTAAACAAGAATAGGACAAAGTTAAACACAAGAGTTGGTTTAGGAGTGTAGGATCTAAAGATCCTAGAGTGAGGTGCGACTGCAGGATATACCTCCTGCTTGGGCGGCTGCAAGTGCCGCAGCAACTTGTTGGTTAATCAGAGCCGTCAACTGGGCTTGAGTCATGTTAACACGTCCAGCCATGATCTTCATATCAAAAGAAACATGAGTAAGAGGGGTTTTGCGAAAGTGCGATGACAGAAGAGAGTGAGCACACACGTGTTTCAAACAATAGTTGTTACGTTCATCTAGGCATACCATGAGCAATGTTCTATGTATCTAACAAGTAGGAAATGTAAACATAAATCATATCACCTAGAATGTCGAGTCTTGCACGTGGAGCGAAGCATCGTTGTGGATCGTGGAGCACTGTTCAGGTTATAGTCTGGTTTTAACAAAAACTTTTTCCCTTATTAAAACCAAGTTCACTATAACCAATGGCTCTGATACCAATCTGTCACACCCCCAAAATCCACATGCGGAGTATCGCCGCTTGGAGGCGTGATTGTCCAGGATCAAGCCACCAATCATATTGAACATAACAAGTAATAAGTAAAATTCAACCACACAATATGAAAGGTGTTTCAAATAAAAAACGTAGTTAAGTGTTTAGCGGAAGCATAATTGTAAAACCCAATGTAAGTATTAAGTACGAAATAAAGTAATGTTTTTAACATGGCACACACTGCCATGTCCCACAACGACCGCGCCTCCCTGTGCAAGCTCCATGAGTACCTAACGACCTGCAAGGCATGTAACAACGAATCAACAACAAAGTTGAGCGAGTTCACAGTTGGTTGTTTGGTTATAGTATTCGTTTCGTAAATCATATGTTCGTTTTGTAAACCATGTATCGTATTAATTCGTATCGCGGTCTCCCAGACATGTTTGCGAAGATTAGTGGGGGCTTCCCATGTGTTACTAGACCGTGCTTATCGACTACTACGAAAATGTAAGTGGTGCCCTAAGTCAATGTCTATCAGCATTGACCCTTTGCCCATAGTCCATTAGTACACGCCCGTCCGACTGGCATGGTGTGAGGTTTGTTAAACCTAATAGCGCTATTAACTAATGACCCGCTCGCCATAGGCCTCGGCGATTAAGTCGATATAAATGAGGGACTTCGTGATAGAGGTTTGGTCCAGTGTGTAAATCTTGGCATCCTACCCACGGAGGATGGTTGTAGTTACCATTTAAATCATTAACCCATTCCCAACCCTTGGGAATCCCATGCCTTGGAAAGAGTGTGAACTCACCTTGGTTTGCTCGGTATGCTAAACTATATGCTCACAAGAAATCAGTCAAGTCCTATAGTGTACACGTATACTAAATCACTTCATGTTCATAATGATTCACATGCAAATCGAATGTCACATAGTGCTTGGCAGTTAACCTCGTGAAACACGTAAGCAGTTAAATCAATTTCATGCAATTCATGCTTCACATAAGTATCTTTCACAGTTTGTACTCACATGGTTATTCATTAACACACTGGACAGGGTTAACAAATTTAACAAAGTTAGCAACTTAACAGAATTTATATACCTAACAGGAACAATAACCTAACACTATTAATTAACTAACGAAGTTAACAGAGAGTTACCTACTTAACAGAGTTTCATACATGAATTTAACAGAGTTAATAAGGTTAACAAAGTTAATAACTTAACTCAGTTAATAAACTAAACATAGTTGATAACTAACAGTAATGATAACTAATAGTGTCACATATGTGATGAAAACACTTTAGTGGCGAAAAGCCTTTTGTTTTCGTCGGACATGAGGTGTGACGAAAACACCTTGTGTTTTCGTCTGACTCTTGTGTTTTCGTGGTCCCTGTGTTATCGCTGGTAACAACATCATCATCAACAGCAGTTACGAACAATCCCAACAATCATTTAACAGTTACATCTCTTACAACATACAGTTATTCAATCATATCAATTCATGCAAATCAACAACCCTATCACTCATCACAACAACATCATCACAATTCAACAATAGATTAACATATCACCTAATCAAACACTGTTAGCAAGTTAACATGCTTTCAGATCCTTATCGCCTTCACATCATTCAAGATTAATCATTCAATCATACTAACCCTAGAACTCTAGATCACACCAGGTTTCGCATACAATAATATAACTGATCATGTCATGCATATTAAACTCAAAGCATCATAAACATCCATATAGAACTATCATTTATTTAACTGTGGAAAACACTAACCGAACAAAGAATGATCAATCCAGTGGAAAATCTGACTTCGAATAAGAGGAGGGCTGCCGTCGACTTGAGGGTGAGAGTTAGGGTTTGAAGATTAAAATGTTTATGTAAGGGTTGAACAAAGCATATAACATGTAGCTACTGGGCCGAAGCCCATTTCCTGTTTTCGCCGGCCCACCTTCTGACGAAAACACTAAGATGTTTTCGTGGGGAGGAGTGTTTTCGGGTGGGGTGTTTTCGGCAAGGCTCCACCATCTTGTTTTCAATTATACAATCAAATAATCCATACAATATATATATATATATATATATATATATAACATCTATACACATCTATACACACGTCATGTATACTACAATCCACAAACAACACATGTATTGCACATCAAGTAATTATAAAAACACACTTGCAAATAAGTAATAAGTTAAGTCGAATAGAGACCTTGAAACTAGGGTTGTCACAAGGATTCTTTCTCGAGTCTAGACTACAATCATTAGGGCTCTCACGAAAATATTTTCACAACATGTTTTCATTGCTTACACAAAACGCCCAGATCGAGGAAAACAAACATTTTTACAAACAAAAAGACACGAAACACTTTTCAAGGTTTATGTTTGTGGTTCAGTATGAGAGACTGGGTGGTACAGTCTGAGAGACTGGGTGGTTTAGTCTGGGACACTAGTTGGTTTAGTCTGGGAGACTAGTTAGTTTAGTCTGGGAGATTAGGTGGTTTAGTCTGGGAGACTAGGAAGGATACATGATTTCATGATACGTTGACATTTGCTTGCATACTTAATGATAGTGGTTAATATATGTGCATATGCTGTGATTGTTCTGTTACAGACACTATGTCTTCATCCGAGAGCGGATTGTCTGATACTGACGACCCCATGGCTGTTGGCTCGGGGGCGAGTGAGCCAGAGATCTTTACTTCCGATACAGAGAGCGACCCGGAGATGATGTCCGACGACGACGACGATTTTCAGCCATTTGCGCTGCCCGATTTTGGCGATGATTTACCGATTGCTGATGGTATCCTGGACGAGGATCCATTTGTTATTCCCATTCCTGTGCATGATCATCTTATCATCAGTCATCCCGATGGTGAGCATGTCGTGGCACCGATCCTCGCTCCTGTTCCTTTAGTGGTCATTCCTCATGAGGATTGGCCATTCGATGATCTTTTTGACGATGATTTTGATTTGTTTGTCGATGGTCCCCCTGCTGATGCTCATGGTGATGGTGATGGGGAGCTCGATGAGGACCTTGTTGATATTCCACTTCTGGGGATTCCCGTTATTGAGATTTCTTCTGACTCTAGCTTACACTCTGTCTCAGATTCCTTTGCATCTGTGACATCTTCCGCCTTACATGCAGTTGGTTTGCGACATTACGCCACTGATACTGACGATGATACAGCCATGTCAGCTGCACCACATGACATTGAGCCTGGACTTGAGCTTCACTTTATTCCTATTGATCAACCTGTTGATGCACCCGCTGACCCTGAGCCGATACCTGCACTTGAGCCTTTGCCTGACCATGACCCTGTTCCTTTTGGCATGCCTGACATTGCACCTCTCATACCTGATCCAGTTCCTGCATCTGCTGACCCTCCTGTTATTGAGCCAGTCAATCCCCCACTTGCACCCGCATATGTTGATTTTGCTCCTTTTCACCCAGAGACTCCACTGGGGAGGGCACCTCAGGAGTCAGATGTGCACCGTGTCGACCTGCCTATTGTTTTCTTGCAGGATATACCCGCACCCCGTCCAGGGGAGGGCACTTCTAGCCAGCAGCCTAGCCATGACCCTCATGTATCAGCAGCTTTCCCTCACATGCCTCAGTCTGCACCTTCTGCTCATTTTACTTCTTCACCACTTGACGAGCCACTTAGATGGTTCCCACCTTACACCATGCTGATTTCTGATCCCTACCATCCCTCACATTTTACTGGTTATACATGGGAAGAGTTACTTCTATCATTGCAGCTCCAGTATGAGATCATAAGTCGCAAGATTTTAGAGCTTGAGATAATAGCGCGACCTTTTCCATGTCTGAGTCAGCCTGCATTTGTTCCTCGTTCATCACCATCCCCCTTTTCACACCCTCCTGCACCACTTACTCCATGTTTGATACTCGATTTCTTACTGTTGAGCAGCAGATCAGTTATCTCTTGCGTCATGTTTATGATCTTGAGGAGGAGCTAGCGCATGTGCGCAGCTTGCTTTTTGTTCCTCCACCTCCTCCTCCACCACCATCAGCATAGCCGGTTTTTGATTTTATGTAGGTAGCTTGCTTTTGATTAGAGCACTGCTATTGAGTTGAGCTAGTGAAGCCTTTTGGAGACCACTTTTTGATTATATGACTGTTGTAGACTGATAAACATTTTGGACAAGGGTAGTGTAACCTTGTGATCCCTTTTGATATGATACTTTGTAAAACATGTAACAATATGCGTGGTCGATGATTAATGAAAGCTCAATCATAATGTTCTCATTAAATACGTTGTTAAATTACATGCTTACATTATAATTGTGTTGGTTACCTGATTGCTAGCTACAATAATTGCTACTACATATACATACTATATACTTATTATATGAGTAAGACCTGACCTATATAATCTTCTTTATAGAAGATGCCCCCTCGAAGGAATAATCAATTGCCCACAACGGAGGCAGAACTGCATGAACGGATTTCACAAGCAATCGCACAACATGAGGCCTTACGCTCTGAACACAGCGGAGGTACCTAAGGAAATAACCCACCTCACGGTAATGTTTAAGTCACTTAAGACACATTACAATACGTTTGGACATTCCATGTGCGTTTGCTTATGCTTTCTGTGAATGATGTTGCTTGTACAGGCTGTACTTACAAGCAGTTCCTTGACTGTAAACCTCTAAACTTTGACGGCACTAGAGGTGCTGTAGCTTTCGTTAGATGGGCTGAGAAGACAGATTCTGTGCTGCGAATGAGCAAGTGTGCGCCTGAGCCGAGGTTAAGACTGATGCTACTTCTGGTATTGAGATTACAGGAAAAGGATATATGGGCACCCTGCCCAAATGTGATGTGTGTCAGTTTCATCACACTGGACGATGCAGAGCTGGAAAGTGTGAAACGTGCGGAAAAGTTGGCCATGCCAAGGAGTCATGCTGGTATGGAGCCGGTCGTGGGAATAATGGTTAAAGAGGAAACGGAAATGGTAATGGCAATGGAAACCGTGGTGGAAACGGTTATGGGAACATAAGCCAAGGTGGAAACAATAATCAGGGAGGTAATGGGAATCGTGGTGGTTCTGGAAACCAAGCTGGTAATGGAAACCGCAACCAAAACAACCATCAGGGTGGTACTGGAAACAAACAAGGATGCTTTAGTTGCGGAGATGTCGGGCATTTCAAGCGAGATTGCCCAAAGAACAATCAAGCCCAAGGAAGAGTTTTCAACATTGGAGCTAGGGAAGCTCGCTAGGATCCGAACATAGCTACGGGTATGTTCCCTATCAACCAACACTTTGCATCTGTACTATTTGATACTGGTGCCGACCATAGCTTCATATCCCTAGAATTTAAGAATATACTTGGGTTAGTTGCCAGTAAGTTAGAAATTCTGTACTCGATAGAACTAGCTAATGGGAAGCTAGTAGAGGCAAACGAAGTAATTAGAGGCAAACGAAGTAATGTGTAATAGAACTTGGGGAGCATGAGTTTATGCTCGATCTTCTACCAGTTGAGTTGGGAAGCTTTGACGTGGTAGTTGGAATGGATTGGTTATCAAGTAACCGAGCTGAGATCGTATGTCATGAGAAGATCATCTGAATCCCGATGATGAATGGAGAGACGATTGTAGTGCACGGAGAGAAAAACGATACGCCTCTAAGGATTATCAGCTGTTTGAAGGCCCGAAAGTTTTTGCAGAAAGGATGTGTTTCCTTTTTGGCTCACATTGTTGATAAAGAAGCCGAAGAGCCAAAGCTGGAAAATATCCCTATGGTAAGGGAATATCCTGAAGTCTTCCCCGAAGACTTGCCAAGATTGCTGCCTCAATAACAAGTCGAATTCCATATTGATTTAGTTCCAGGCGCCACGCCTGTAGCTAAGGCACCTTATCGACTTGCGCCTTCCAAGATGCAAGAGTTGTCGACACAACTACAAGAACTTTTGGACAAGGGATTCATTAGATCAAGCTTCTCGCCTTGGGGAGCTCCAGTTCTGTTTGTCAAGAAAAAGGATGGTAGTTTTCGTATGTGCATTGACTACCGAGAGCTAAACAAGTTGACCATCAAGAATCGGTATCCTTTGCCGAGAATTGATTATCTCTTTGATCAACTTCAAGGTTCGAGTTATTACTCCAAGATCGATCTTCGATCAGGTTATTACCACTGAGGATTCAAGAAGAGAGTATACCAAAGACTGCCTTTAGAACTCGTTATGGACATTACGAGTTTCTAGTAATGTCGTTTGGTTTGACAAACGTGCCGGCAGTATTTATGGATCTGATGAACCGAGTTTGCAAGCCATATCTTGATAAATTCGTGATTGTGTTTATCGACGATATTTTGATCTATTCGAGGACGAAGGAAGAGCATGAGCAACACCTTAGAGCTATTTTAGAGCTGCTCAAAAAGGAGAAACTATATGCTAAATTCTCGAAGTGCTAGTTCTGGTTGCGTGAGGTACAATTCCTTGGTCATGTAGTGAATGAACATGGAATCCATGTGGATCCCACCAAGATCGAGGCGATTAAGAATTGGGAAACTCTGAAAACGCCAACCGAGATCCGTCAGTTTCTAGGTTTAGCTGGGTATTATCGCAGGTTCATTGAGGATTTTTCTAAAATCGCTCAACCGCTGACCTCCCTTACTCAAAAGGATAAGAAGTATGAATGGGGAGATAAACAAGAAGAAGCTTTTCAGCTACTCAAGAACAAGCATTGTGATGCACCTATATTATCCCTACCCGAAGGCACCGATGACTTCGTGGTATACTGTGATGCCTCACGTCAGGGATTGGGCTGCGTGCTGATGCAGCGATAGAAGGTTATCGCTTATGCTTCGCGCCAGTTGAAGGTTCACGAGAAGAATTACACCACACATTATTTGGAATTAGGCGCAATGGTGTTTGTTTTGAAGATTTGGCGGCATTATTTGTATGGCACCCGATGCACGATCTTTACCGATCACAAGAGCCTTCAACACATATTCGATCAGAAAGAGCTTAATATGAGATAGCGACGATGGGTTGAGTTGTTAAACGACTATGATTGCGAAATCAAATATCACCCAGGAAAGGCGAATGTGGTGGCAGACGCCTTGAGTCGGAAAGAGAGAATCAAGCCCATAAGGGTTAGGGCTTTAGAGATGATCATTCAAACAGACCTCTTGTTGCGCATACGTGCTGCACAATGAGAAGCTCTCAAGAAGGAAAACTTGAAGGATGAATATCTCCGTGGGATGGAGAACCAGTTGGTACCCAATGACGAAGGAACCTTTTGTTTTATGGGACGAATTTGGGTTCCCCTCTTTGGTGGTCTGAGAGATGTTATTTTTTATGAAGCTCATAAATCAAGGTACTCGATCCACCCAGGATCGGATAAGATGTACCAAGATTTGAAGGATTTCTACTGGTGGCCAAGACTGAAAGGTGATGTTGCAACTTATGTTGGAAAGTGTTTGACCTGCGCCAAGGTGAAGGCCGAGTATCAGAAGCCTTCAGGTCTCCTGCAATAACCTGAGATACCCATGTGGAAGTGGGAGCAGATCTCAATGGATTTCATAACGAAGTTGTCCAAGACACCCAGAGGTCATGACACGATTTGGGTAATCATAGACTGTCTGACAAAATATACGCACTTTTTGCCAATCAGAGAGAAGGATAACACAGGTAAGCTAGCTGAGCTGTACCTAAGGGAGATAGTTGCATGTCATGGAGTGCCTATCTCGATTATATCTGATAGAGATGGGAGATTTGTGTCAAGGATTTGTAAATCTTTCCAAGAAGCATTTGGTTCACAGTTGAATCTGAGCACCGCATTTCATCCACAGACGGACGGTCAAAGTGAGAGAACGATTCAGACGCTTGAAGATATGTTACGAGCTTGCGTAATGGACTTGGGTGGCAGTTGGGACACTCACCTACCTTTGGTCGAGTTTTCCTATAACAACAGCTACCATACAAGCATTCAAGCTGCACCGTTCGAAGCTCTCTATGGACGAAAGTGTCGATCACCGTTATGCTGGGCAGACGCAGGTGATAGACAGTTGGTTAGTCCCGAATTGGTCCAAGAGACAACCGATAAGATTATACAGATCCGAGAGCGCATTAAGGCGGCTCGTGATCGACAAAATAGCTCTGCGGACCAAAGAAGGAAACCTTTGGAATTCGAAGTGGGAGATATGGTTTTGTTAAAAGTCTCACCTTGGAAAGGTGTGGCATGCTTTGGGAAGCTTGGTAAGTTAAACCCATGATTTATAGGACCGTTCAAAATCCTGGAAAGGATTGGCTCTGTAGCATACAAGTTGGAACTACCAGCAGAACTTAATGGTGTTCACGATACATTC
>JARYGA010046717.1:0-38343 GCA_030545235.1 Helianthus tuberosus
CAATGGTAGTCTAGTCACCCTCATCACAGGTTTGATTTTCTTCCCCTAAACAATTACAAAACAAACTGTGCGGACTGTGCAAGGAATTACGTAATTATGGATGCATACATAATTATGGAATTTAGTGCACAAGAATCACAGCAAGTTATGTCATGTATCTAGAGTTAACCCAATTCATTTCCAACTCTGATGAAGCAACCATTGAAAATGACTCCGTCTGTTCATTTTCGTTTCTAAAGATTATCCGTTGAGGAAATGAATATTCGTTTGTCTAATCCTTCATTTCCATTTCCGATGAAGCAACCGTTGAAAATGACTCCGTCTGTTCATTTTCGTTTCTAAAGATTATCCGTTGAGGAAATGAATATCTGTTTGTCTAATCCTTCATTTCCATTTCCGATGAAGCAACCGTTGAAAATGACTCCGTCTGTTCATTTTCGTTTCTAAAGATTATCCGTTGAGGAAATGAATATCCGTTTGTCTAATCCTTCATTTCCATTTCCGATGAAGCAACCGTTGAAAATGACTCCTTCAGTTTATTTTCGTTTCTAAAGATTATCCGTTGAGGAAATGAATATCCGCTTGTTTATCCTTGTCATTTCCGTTTCTGAGGAAGCAACCGTTGAAGATGACTCCGTCTGTTCATTTTCGTTTCTAAAGATTATCCGTTGAGGAAATGAATATCCGTTTGGTTAATCCTTCATTTCCAATTCTGAAGAATACCCATTGAGGAAAATGACTCCGTTTGTTCATTTTCGTTCTGAAGAATATCCGTTGAGGGAAATGAATATCCGTTTGTTAAATCCTTCATTTTCCATTTTCGAAGAACCCGTTGAGGAAAATGACTCCGTTCGTTCATTTTTGCTTCTGGAAAATATCCGTTGAGGAAAATAACAGGATTATGCCTTTCATATCTTTAATGATTATTTAACACAAAGTCACAGACAGACTCCTACGAATAAATTTCGGGACAAAATTTCCTAAAGTAGGGGAGACTGTGACACCTGGCTCACTGCGACCAGCAAACAAAAACCAAATCAATGAAATATTGTGTTTCATACTTGGAATTTGTATAAATATGTGTGATCTTTGCACATATAAATTCTTGTTCGATTTCGAACTTTAAATCGCTTTCTGGAAGGTTATACGCAATCTAATGCGTAAATATAACCAGTTTAATGCAACAAACACTCTGGAATAGTGAAATATGCTTAACATACCTTAAATAACCTTTACATAACTTAGAAATGAGTTTTGAAGGCTTTGAGATGGCAAAATCAAGTTTAATCGCCTACAGGGACTAAAATCAACAAACTGTGAAAGTTTGACGATTCGTACTGGAACAGACATTCCGGAACATGACCATAAGTTAAACATACCATAAATATTCTTTACATAGCTTAGAAATAGGCTTTGAGGGGATCGGTATGCTAAAATAAACTTTTGGGTCATTCAGGGACTAAAAGCGTCAAAAAGTGCACAAGTTTGCATTTTCGAGCATAACTTACGTTCTGAATACACCCGGACATCCAAAAACTTATGTAAGCATTAAAATATTTTATTTTAGTGTTTGGCATGATAAAATTCCATTCTTCGCTTAATTTGGATCGTTTTTGCGTTCGTTACGACTTCCGTCGTAATTAAGCGAATAACGCAACCGTACGACCAAACGAACCGACATCCGAGATGTTTTTGAGCATATTTTAAGTTCCCTATACTTTAAATTTATTTTATAGCCTTGAAATGGGGTTAACGGGGTTTAAAAGTGCCAAAAATCAAGTTTTACAAGTGCAGGGACCATTTTTGAAATTTCTGGCAGATTCAATGAACCTAGTCCATTTTGAAGTGTTGATGGTTTTAACCCATGGTTTTGCAAAACCATGGGCTGGTATTCAATAAACATAGTCCATATTAGCGGCTCCCATGGTTTTAGAAAACCATGGGCACACATGTAAGGTCCAGATCAAAGCACAGTTTTCGATGAACGATCTTAACGGTTCTTGAATTCCTATAAATACCCACCCTCACTTCCTCCCAAAGCACACTTGAATCTGATTTTGGCTATCTAAGTTGAAGTTTATGCTTCATACCTGAGAGTAAATCGGATCAAGAGCTTGCAGGGACCTTCTGTAAGTATTCTTTCGTTCTTTTCATTCGTTTTTGTCGTTAAAGTCAAACTGCGTTTGACTTTCTGCTTTGCCCAGTTTATGGTCAACGCGAAGTTTGTTTGAACTTCATAACATGAGCGTAATCACGATGGTTATAGTCCCTAGTGACTATACCTAATGATTACCACGTTATCTAGGCTCAGTGACGAGTCGTAGTTTCGGCCAAAATGCGTTTTCTCGCGTATTTTGTAACCAAACTACTCTAGGATATCAAAACCGTTTGTTTTGATATCAAAACCTGTTTCTAACTTAACTAAACATGTTTTAGCATGTTTAGCTCGTCATTTTTTTTAGATTAGTGCTTGTGTGGAGCCGAAAGTCAAGCGGACTAAACACCCGCTTAGACTTTCGAACACGACCCGTTTGGTCGATCATTAGGATCCGACCAAACATGTTAAGTGACCATTGTAGCGTAGGGAATAACCTTCCGAGGTTATACCTTATGGTCACTTAGGTTTGATTAGTCGCATGATAGGTAGTTTATATGCCTTAGGTAAATTACCAAAATGCCCTTTTTACGCCAAAATTCATTTTAAGCCTATGTAACATAATTTTTTATATCTAAACTGATTTAGCAACAATATTAGACATGTTAAGGAATATTTTACTTATCATAGGGCTAGTTAGGCATTCCGAACGCATTTTACGCGAACGACGCGTTAACGTAGCATAAGCTACCTTAACGGGTCGTAATGGGTCGTAAGCACTTAGATTAGGTTTCATTTTAGTATGTAGGCTTTTATAAACCATATTACATGAGTTCCCACACTCATTTGGTTTACGAACCCTCATTCTATCCGATCCTCCGATTTAGGTCCGGTTTATTAACATAGTTACCTGTATTAGGTGACGTTTGATTCCGTGATCTTCTAGCTTTGCTTGGTGGTTATCCTAGGACTTCTAAGCAATCTCAAGTGAGTACATAGACCCATCTTATACTGTTTTTCAAATGTTTTGGGGTGAAACACATGTGCCTACTTGTTACTTTCATGCTTTCATGTTTTCATATCATAAACTTGCTATGTTCATTAGTACACTTATAGTACATGATTTACATTACATTGATTTACATGACTTTTCTGCTATGTATGTTGACTGAGCATGCTACCACATTGATTTACATGACTTTTCTGCTTTGTATGTTAAAACAACATACTTAGTACATTGTTTTACATTACAATTTGTTGCATATGCTCATCTAGCATATGAACACATTATATTACATTTTGAACCATTGTAACCATTTGACCATGTGAACCGTTATAACCATTTGACCATGTGAACCGTTATAACCATTTGATTATGTGAACCGTTGGTAACTATTGAACTGTGTAAACCGTATTTGACCATACATAAACATTTCTACAATTGTTAAACGTTACATTTTGGTGGTTGTTTGGGTAAGTGATTTAAGTAACGAGGCGACGTGTAATACGATAAAAACATGGTGGATACGCCGCTGGTACTTCCTATATATAAGTGCTTTTATGGTATTACATATGGTAGCGTTATTTAAACCATTTCAGTTTAGACATATTACATCTACAATACAATCTTCACATAAACATCGTTTTACAAATACTTAACTTATACAAACTCATTTTACATGGTTATTCACTTAACCATACATTATTCTTTTATACATATATATTATTTGGTTTATTTATCACTGTTCAAATGATTTATGAAAGGAACCACTCAACAAGATTCATGGCTACTTTTTATTAAACAGTTTCATTAAACTCAAGTCATGAATCCTATTTTTCACGAAACCTATGTATCTCACAGGCATTTTTATGCTGATGTACCTATTTTCACATGTGTTTTTAGGAACTGTTGCATAGGATGATCGAGACACACTTAGGTGGACCTGTGCCTTAGTGACTTAAAACGAAGCAAGAACTAGTTAAATTATGTTATGTACTCTTTGTTTCTTGTTTAAGACAATGTAACTCTCTTGTTTGATAAATAAAACGTAACTTTAACTTCCATGGTTGTGAAACAATTAATTCTGGTACAACACTCCCCGACGTTTCCGCCACGTTTCGTTGTTTTACGTGGTCAGGGTGTGATAAACAATGACTAACTCCAGGGGATATTGAGCTTCCAGAGGAATGACTGATGGTAGTGTAGCAATTGGAAAAGAAGAAGTTGGTTCTCTGGGTGGAAATGATGAGCATGGACTGTTTTTAATGGAGGCAGATAATACAGGGATTGTTGATTTAATCTCCTCATCATCTTCTAACACAATATGAATTTTTCTCTTACGTGTGGACATGATTTCTTGTGAAGGAGAACGTTTTGGTAGTGAAGATGAATGTATGGGAAATCTTTGTGACGTTGGAGGTGGTTGGATTATGGTTGGTGTAGTGAAAATGATCATGGCAGATGTTTGACAAACTTCTGCTAAAACAACTGGTGTCTCAACAGTTGTTTGGCTAACATCTGCTGATACTTTTGTTATATCAGCATCTATTGACAGAATGGGTAATGATGGTGTTGAAGCTATTTTCTCCTTCTTTTGTGGTGGTTTTTTTGAGAAAGTTTGGATTTAGGTTCAGCAGAGGATACAATTCCTGTGGGATTAGCTTTTGAATCTGGTGGCAACTTTCTCAGTGAATCTTTCTCCCCCCTTTTTGGCCTCATTATCATCATCATCATCATCATCATCATCATCATCATCATCATCATCATCATCATCATCATCTTTCTCAAAGATTGATGTAGGGGTGGAGCCAGTAAGTTTCAACAGATGTTCCTTAATGTTCATAACGTCTGCTTGTGTGACTTTATACCTAGCATCAACCAAATTTCTGATAAATTCCAAACTGAAATTGTAGTTACTTTCAACCAAATTCCTCTGAGCTTGAAGGATGGGTTGCATAGAATTCCAAAGCTCATTGGCAATTTCCTGTGTGGTAGGTTGACTTTTGAAAAGCTCTATCATCTGCTTAATCAATTTTTTCATTTCAGCAACATCTGTTTCAATGGTAGACACTCTAACCGTCAAATCCTTATAACTTAATTCACCACCTACTTTAATAGGATCATTTGAATTCCCACCTATAGTGGTTGTATTTGTTTTGATAATAGGAGAAGACTCCATATCATCAAAAACAAATGCCCCTTTTTCTTGGTTCTAGGGACTTCCCACTAAAGCAGAGATTACAGTTGTAACCTCATCAGTGGTTTCCTTCAAGGGAGTCTTAATGATGTAACCACTGTCCAACTGATCACCAATGGGTTCAACAGTTGTAGTGGCTGCTACACTTGAACTACCACCAAGAGTTTCGTAAAACTCAATAGGGATAACCTCCTCAACTGTTTGTACGATAGCAGATTGAATTGGTTCAGACACAGTCATTTGTTGTGCTCTACTCTCAGTAATGTGTGGATTAGAGGAACTATTTTGTTTCTGAAATTCAATTGCTTCAAACAGAGGTAATATTGTTGATGGAACTTGAGAAGAGGGTTTTGGTGTAGAAAGCGAGATTGCCCTGGGAGAGGGGCTTTTAAACATACTTTCATATAAAAGGTCTACTTCATGTTGTGGTGTCCTTGTGCTTACAACATGATCCTTTGTGAGGATACATGAGGAGTTTGGATGGGTTAATATCTTTCCAACAACTGTGAGGAAGTAGTAGCAGTGGTTTCAAGTGACATTTGTGTTGTCACTGGATTAACCTCTGGGATCTCATCTTCTAGAGGAACCTTTTTAGTTTTTTTGGTTTTGGTGGGCTTTTTGGATGTGGCAGGTTTCTTTTTGCGTTTTCCTGGTGTGTGTTTCACAACACCGGTTGTGGTGTCATGATCACCAGGAGCCGTTGGCTCAACAACAGTGGTTTGAGCAATAGATGTGGACGCATCTAAAATAGGCTCATCCCCTTTTGTTTCTGTTTTTGAAACTTTTGACTCTTTATCCATAAGTCTGGTAAAAGTTTTACATGTAAGACTATTTATTTGAAAAGCTACACCTTGTTCAAAATCTGTTTGTGACACTTGTTTTCATAGGTAGTAGCTTAGAAGTCTTGGATACAACAGAAAAGCATTATTACGAACACCTTTTTTCAAATTTTTCACATTTTTCACATTAGTAAACAAATCATAAAACAGTGCTTGTGATAAATTGTAATTAGTTTTTGTTAAAATAGCATAACCCAAATACTGAATGTTTAAAGGTATCTCATTAAATGCGGTGGTCTTGGCTGAGAGACAAGTTAAAAGAGTATGAAACAAAAATTTCATTGGCGGAGGGAAGTTTGGTTTGTACATAGTAACTTCCTTGAATTGTGCATCATACCCTCTTTCAATGAACTCTGTATGAAGTTCAGGTTTTTCAAAGTTGGTCTTACCTCCCAAGTCGTCCAATGGAAATGTAGTGGAAATTGTAAATGGAGAAATTCGTACCACACTTTTCCCGACCTTAGATGTGATGGCAACTGGATTATTATCTTCAGACTCTATTTGAGCATTAAACCAAAATGGAAAGATTGATTTGTATTTTGATGACGTTAAAAGGTCAATTATTGCGTGAAAGCTGGTATTTTTGCTGGTTTTCTCAAAGATGGGGAGGTAGTTGTGAGGGTTTTTGATGTTCAGAGACATGATCGGAGAAGAAGGTGATTTGGGGATGAAACAGGGTTTAAGTTGGAGGGTTTTTAATATGTTGGAAACAGCTTTTGAGAATTTGAATTCGAGACGGCAGTGGTAGAAGGTTGATTTAGGGATGAAACAACTTTTATATAGAGAGAAAAAGTGAAGGTTGATGTCACACCCCCAAATTCCCACCTAGGGTATGTCCCTATTAGGAGTGCGACGATCCAACAACGAGCCACTAATTATATCAAACGCATTCAATTAAAATAATAAAGTATTTGATTGTAAATAAAATACTGTCTGTAAGTTTAAATAAAAGAACCAAAGTAATCAGCGGAAGCAATAAAGTATGTATGTATCAATAAACCAATCAAATATATATGTTCGTTAAGACCATGCCCACTCCAGCCGCTTCAGATAGCAAGTCCCACAGTACCTTCAATAATGACCTACAAGCATGCAAACAAGTGTGTCAGACTACGCTGGTGAGTTCAAAGTTTGTTTACCGAGTTTAGTTACCAGTCACATGTGTAAAACAGTTAACAAGATGATATGATGTTTCGTTGTTTTGATGATTTGATTTGATGTTGTTATTAACTCGATTACCGCAACTGGCAACAAGATATGAATGCCCAACCCCAATGCCTCTATCAAGGCATTGGTCAAGTGGTCGAGGTAATTAGCTCAACTAATAACCTCGAGTAGATGTAAGGGGTCTTATATATACACGATGTGAATGCCCAACCCCAATGCCTCTATCAAGGCATTGGTCAAGTGGTCAAGGTAATTAGTTCACGCCCGTCCTCCTCGGTACGGTGTGAGGGTGCCAAACCTAATAGCGCTATCAACTAAATACCTCGTTGCCTTACCGGCAACACGGTAGATGTAGGGGGTCTTACATAATAGAAACTAAGTAATAACAAACATCCCATTAACCTGCATTCCTCCCTGGAACGTTACCCGATATCCCTTCCCGGGATGCATGCTTGGAAAAGAGCAGTGAACTCACCTTAGGCTTGCTCGGTAAGATTAGTTACTTGTTTGTTAAAGGATTACACACGTCCTACCATGGTTACAAACACAATCAGTTTCGTGTAAACATAAATCATGTGTTCTTTGCATTTAGCACATAGGTTACCAATCATCCGTAAAAGTATTATTGCTCAAGTTATAGCAAGTATTTGGGTCTTACGTCCAATCTCAACACAAGATCATATCACACCATAACACATGTCAAGGGGTTCGATTCCCGTTCGAGTGAACATGCAAATTATAACTAGAGATCATGCAACTCAGATATCCGTATCCTTATATGCCGTATCATTACACAAGTTTATATACACCGTATCGTCACATAAGTTTATATATCGTATCGTTATATCGATTCAACGAGTTACCGGCACACTCCAAACATGGTTTATAAATATTAATCAATTTTTATTTTTATTTACTAGAGAATCACACATTTAGCAGATAACATCGCATAGCACATAATTGACATTCGAATTTCATACAAGTCATTGTCACAAGTTCATTTCACTTTCACTCCTACAGTTAATCCATCACCCACAAAAGTGTGTGATCCCACCATAATTCAAACCCAAATAAGAAGTGTACTGTCCATATTAAAGTGTGTGATCCATTACTCTATGTATGTGGTCCAATGTTTAGTGTACAGTTCATCAAAAACAGTCCAGCCGAAGTGTGCGATTAACTTATAATGTGCCACTCTGGGCTTGTGCGGCCCATTACAAGTGTTCGGCCCAATTTACTAAGCACCGATCAGCACATGGTGTATCCCACAGGTGTCAAAAGTCTCCTGATCATCATGTGTTCCCCACAAAACTCAAGACCCACATCATATTCTACTGTACCTAGGACTTACATGACCACCTACTATACCCCTATGGCAATTGATGTGTACAATTCATTATGTGAGAGAACATCAAAAGTCATATACAATCATCAATTTGCATACACAATTGTCAGTCACCATTTTCAATTTCAAGACTACATTTATCATTAAAAATATTCACATCATTACCACTGTTTGTGATCATCAGCCTAGGTCATTGTGCAACAAAATTCATTTATTCAATATCAACAATTTCGAATGATCAATTACTTGTTTTCCAGAATTCATGCAACTCAAATCACTGTTACATCATCGATCAAAATCCCTCTAAGCAACTCCAATACACATCATGATCACATTCGATTTGCAATGACAACTTATCATTAAAACTTACCAAATTATCACAATAATTAATATATTCACGATTTCAATCATAACACGAGACTATATCTCATTCGTTTCTCACGAAGCATCATGTAACATTTGCTTTTTAAATCATCATTCGTCGATCATTAATACTTGTTTCAAGAAATCAGATTATTAGTAAAGCATAAAGCTATCACTATCATATATAACACTACAAACCATTAACATGCTAATCGGCCCACCCAATAACCATCATAATAACGACATCCAATTTCACATAACATTCGCATGACATAATCATCATAGAACATACGTATACATTTTTCTGTTAATCAAGCACACACATGCACAATATCAAACAAGTAATATTTAACCCAAATACGAATTTACTAACCAAGAACTTGTTCGAATGAGATGAGGCCTCGATGATGATGGGGGTCTACTGCCGTACGCACGCTTTGGGATGGGTAGGGTTTTTGTTTTGAGTTTGTGTTATTAAACAACATAATGCATATCTAATATGGTAGGGATTTGGGGTGATCGGGCCCTTTTCTTGGCCGAACTGGGTTTAAGCCCATGAGATTGGGTTGTTAAAACATATGAGTAAAGGGTAGCGGTTTGGGCTTTATAATCCAATTAAGTTTGCTTCGGGCTTCAAAGATTTGGGGTGCGGCCCACTAAAAACGACCATTCATTAGAAACATAAAGGTACGGCCCAACTATACATAACATGTTATTAACAAAGTTAACATACGTTCAAGTTTAAGTTTAACGGAGTTATAACAGCACAGGACATTTGACATGATGGGAAGAGATAACGAGAAGTTGCGGTCACAAGATTAAACGTCACTAACCCTGAAAGTTCGGGTTGTCACAGCTGACGTGGCAGTAGTTATAAATATCTGATGTCTAAGATGTGTCCAGGTTAGAACCTCTCTTGTGACAACTGATGACAGTTGTTTGGAAACCTCTGTTGGCCGACTACAGAAGTTGGGAACAGTGTGAGTCAAACAATCGTTAGATAAACATAAGTTATGAGAACAGATGATAACTTTCAGCAGTGGTTTTATTTTTAGCTAACATCTGGCCACGTCAGAACCTCTCTTGTGATAATGGATGACAATCAGCAATGTAGTAAATCAACAGTCATTAGGATAAACAGAAGTTATGACAACAGACGGTACGTTTCAGCAGTGGATGTATTTTTAGGCAAGCAGAAGTTTCAAAAACAATTATTTTCAACAGCTGTAACTCAACAGTCGTTAGTCTAACATCTGCTATTAGCCCAACCATTGTTAGTATCAAAACCTCTGTTGAGCATTTTAAGATTGAATATCATCTGTTATTCGTTAACATCTGTTGGCCCATAGCAGACCTTTGAATCTTCAGACATTTATTCATCAGCAGATGCTTTCTTTTGTCAGACTTTAGCAACAACAGATCTTTTACAATAGCAAATATTGACTCTTTGTAATTAGGTCTTACCGCAAATTCTTCCAAAAAATTGTTATTGATGAACAAATATTCTAGTTTATTTTGTCTTTACAATTATCTGTTCAGCCTTAATGTTGGAACCTGAAGGTTTATTCATAGAGGATTATAAGAGTTTAGGGGTTGTTTTGTAATATTTTACTTTATGCTTATTTGGGTCGATGTATAGGTGGTTTGGGTCTAGTATATGGTTTCGAGTGGGCCTTAGGGGTTTTGACCCATATGTTTTGTATTTAAGCAAACCTCAAACAAGAGTTTGAGGTTGATCAGTTTATGCAATTAGGAGGCCAGCCGAAACCAAGCATTGGAGTCTTGTATCAGTCTTCGTCAATCGTTGAATGCAAGTCTTGGTTTGTTTTAGTTCATATTATTTTGGTTTATATTTGTTTTGCTCTTGAATCAACTTGTGATAGGATTCCGCACTCTCACAAGTTACGATTGATATCATTGAAAGATCCTATCGGGTTTTAACAATTGGTATCAGAGCCAAGAAACCAATTCTTGGTTCGGTTCGATATCATTCTGATTCAAGAAAGGCCTATTCATTACTGATCTTATTTTGTTTAGTGTGTTGACAGCGATTTCAGTTGGAGTGTGTTTTATTGAAGTCTGGATTTACAACTCTTCAAACTGTTCTTCGCATATATTGCATCAAAGTACTGATTTTGGTTCTGTGATTTTTCTGAAAAAGGTGCTTGCTGATTTGTCGGAGGTTGTTGGGGATAAAAATTCAAAGATTTCATGATCTTTGAATTTTGGAAGCTGCTGAAAATCAGGGATATTGGTTGTTTTCATCTCACAGTTTGTTTTGCAAGATCTCGACTCAGAACCAACTTGTCTCGACTCGCAACCAGCTGTCTCGAGTTGTCAACAATTCAGTCTCGACTCGCAATCAACAGTGGTCTCGAGTTGTCTACATTTCCGTCTCGACTCCACAGTAACTGAACATTAAGGCCTCGACAAGCATCTACAGTAGTCTCGAGTTTTAACCTTTGAATCGAAATCATTAGTCTTGACTCAGAACAAGATCTTTACTGTCCCTGGTCTCGACTTGCATCACCTGTCTCGACTCAAGCCTTCATCACTCGAAATCTTAGTCTCGACTCACTGTCTTGAGTCAAAACGACAATTTGCAACGAAGACTTTGAACTTTGGACTTGGAATATTGGACTTTGGACTTTTGAACTTGAACTTGACAAGTTAATTAATTAATCATATTTAAAAAAATGACTACAGATAATCAGAGTATTGACCTGTCAGCCATAAATAAACATCAGGAACTAGACTCCATTATTGGGATTACCACCCGTATTCCCAGACTGTTAAGCGGTGATGAATTACCAGAGAGGAAATGGCGTTTTGAACAACATGAGAAAGATAAGGATGCTAAGATCTGGAGAAGGATTCTAAGAGGTCCTAGGGAGATTGGCTTGAATGAGAAAATGCTCCAGGAGTTAAAGTCAAGAAGCCAGTTGCGGATTATACTAAAGATGATTTTGCTATAGTCGAGGAAGATGACAAAGCTTTATCATATCTTACAATGGCGTTGGCACCAGGCATTGCTATCGGATTTCATACTTGCAAATCAGCTAAGGAAATGTGGGAATCATTGATTGATGTCGATGAAGGTAATGAAGACATGAAAGAGAGTCGAAGAAACTTACTGAGCCAGAACTTCAACAATTTCAATTATATCTATGGAGAGACTATTGATGTGACAACCCTCACAAAACCAGGTATTCGTACAATAAATTTATATTTAATTAATGCTTAATTACTGTGCTTACTTACAATTGTTGTTAAACTGCTTCTTGATTTCTGATACATACGTACTCATGCATCACATTCTATATTGTCACTCTATTACTTATAAACAAACATTAGTGACAACTTTGATGCACAAAAGCACAGTTAGCACACTAAACGGATAACCCAGTAAACATGCTGACATTACCAGCACCAAAAACAGACATTGTTCTGAGGCCAGTATGAGCCGGGAGTAGATTTCTACACTAGTAGGGAGTGTAGGGAGGTGAGAATCATTAAACTGCGTTACTAGGTGATAGTTATAGTGCCCGGAAGTGCCTAAAACATACCTTAATTGCAGAATTCTGCACTAGTAACCAAAATTCAGCTTTTAACAAAGCTAGTAAAGTGCAAAAACTTGGTAAAATAATACTAGACACTTTCCAAAGTGTCAGGAATTTACTATGTCACAAAAAACACTATTAAAGACACTTTAAAGCTTATTTGACACTTTAACGGATCAACATTCAACCGAACAACCGGACTTTACCTGGAACTTATAAAATAAATAAGAAGTGTGATTACGGAATAGTTACCTAACTATTTCTCCAACAAAACGTTAAACCTTAAGCCAAGGCACGACCATCCGTCTAATAGGAATTAGTACGTGTAGGTCGTCACGCAGCAGGTTGATTTGGGATTGACTATTTCGAGATGCACTTCAGTGAGTTCATGTCCCCCTTTTCTCTTAACTGTTTTCAGTTTTTATACTTCGGGGGTGGAATACATGTTACAATTATTACAGACTTTGATATACATGGTATGGTTAGCTTAAGGAGGGTTTACTACTTAGATCATGTGAG
The DNA here is from genome assembly GCA_030545235.1 of Helianthus tuberosus. Classification (NCBI taxonomy): domain Eukaryota; kingdom Viridiplantae; phylum Streptophyta; class Magnoliopsida; order Asterales; family Asteraceae; genus Helianthus; species Helianthus tuberosus. The sequence continues at coordinate 13,086 of JARYGA010046717.1, forward strand.
TGGGTAGGCTGGAACTAGAGGCCATTAATCCTCATTGTAGGATCGAGGGTCATTAGCGGTAGATCTATCTGGGTGTAGCAAGCCCAACTCCAGGCCCACTGTACGGACCTCAAGGTGACTTTGAGCCCGACGCAAAAATCTGCTAGGTTTGTGTCTTCCTATAGCACTTCACAAATATCATTGGCTTTGCAACCCAATGGTGATCTCTTTTTCCTTATTTGCTACATACCAGGGATTTTCATACATACTGACATATTACAAAGGTTTTACATACTCACTTTTACATAAACTCGCTCAACTTTATGTTGATTTTTCAACTTACATGTATTTCAGGAAATTAATGGATCTGGCCAAGTATGCAAGGGTGTTAAGCTGCGTAGGAGTAATGATGTCATCCAAGTTTAGGAAATGTGATCTTTGCCTGGACGGGTCATAAGTCTTAAACTGTGTTTTATTCATTTCTGTTGGTTGTGTTTGTGAACAAGTTTTAATTATGTCATGGTTGTGAGTGTCAACTTTTAAAAACAATGTTGTCGTGTTAACTTTTAAAACTTGTTAATTGGATGAACATCATGGGTTTATTTTCATATAGCATTGTCTTGATTATGCTATGGTATTAAGAAGTCACACCAAAATAAACCCACGCTTCCACAAAGCCAGGGTGTGACAGCTTGGTATCAGAGCATCGATCATAGCGAACTAGGATTCCTTCTCGAGTCTAGACTATGATCACTAGGGCTCTCACGAAAACATTTTTACATTGCATACACTAAACTTCCAGATCCAGGGCACAAAACGTTTTTACAAACAAAAGGGCACAATACACTTTTTCAAGATTTATATATTTCAGTCTTAGAGACTGAGGGAGGATCAGTCTTAGAGACTGAGGGAGGATCGGTCTTAGAGACTGAGGGAGTTCAGTCATAGAGGCTGAGGGAGTCCAGTCAGAGAGACTGGGGGAGTTGGTCTTAGAGACCAGGGAGTTGGTCTTAGAGACCAGGGAGTTAGTCTGAAAGGCTAGGAAGTTTAGTCTGAAAGGCTGGGAGAGTAGTCTGGGAAGACTAGGATGATTACTTGTCTGCTTTATTGTGACTAACATGTTTATTTGACTTTATGATTGATATATGTGCATAAATGTGACTGTGTTACAGATATCATGCCATCCTCATCAGACACGGGAGTTTCAGATACCTTAGATCCTATGGCAGTTGTTTCAGATGACGAGGTTCCATCTGAGCGAGAGGTGTATACCTCAGATACCACCAGCACCGATGATGACGATTTCCTGCCGTTTACGATACCCGACGTCGGAGCCGAGCCTGCTGATGGCCTTCCTGTCGTGGACTTACCACTTGCGATGATCCCTGCTCCTATACCGCTTGCTGCTTATCCGATGGTAGATATGCCACTTGTCGATGTTTCTGACAATGATATCGATCTATTTGAGGAGGACCCACCTGAGGCTGACCACGAGGGCGGGGCCCCTATTGTTGCTGATATCATTCTACCCATTGCCGATGCCCCTGCAGAGGAGGCACCTGCTGATTCACCTGTCCCAGATTCCTTTGAGTCTGTGGCGTCCACATCTTTGCACACTCTGGGAGTGCAGTATCACTCTCATGACGCCGACCTAGACATGGCGTTATCAGCTGCACCTGCTTCCACACACGACTTCGAGTTTGATCACGATATTAACGATGATTTAGACCCCATCTTTTCTCCTGGTTTTGATCCTGACTAGGATATTGAGTTCATTCACTTAGACCAGCCCCTAGGGGATCCTGTAGCCCCTATCGATCCTTTGTTTGATGATCCCGCTGACTTTGACATGGATTTGGTTGACCCGGAGCCTGTCGTGGCCCCTGAGCCAGCCGTCGCTCCTGATCCTGCATTAGAGCATGACCCTGTTCATGACGATGCACCCACTGTTGCCCCTTTTGTTGATGACATACCTATTGCCGATCATCCTATTGTTGCTCCACCGTTGGAGGATGATCATGTTGCTGACGCTGCTGTTGACGCTCCACTCTTGATAGAGGATCCTGTTGTTGCACCCTTTCCTGATCCTATGCCGGTACTGCTTGACCGTGCACCTTTTACTGCTTATGTAGATCCACGTTATGCCGACACCCACAATGGGTGGATTGATGACGATGACGATTACCCACCACAAGCGGTACCCGTCACACCTGTTTTGGCACACACTGATATTACCCTGATTCCTCCACACACCACAGATGCACACCGCACAGATCTCCCGATCACCTATCTCCAGGACATCTCTCCACCACGTCCTGGGGAGGGTTCATCACGACAGCCGTTTGGTCATACACCTTTCATGTCAGGAGGAGGCCAGTTTGTACCCCATATTTCTCACCATACTTTTGCACCACCTATATCGACGTCTGATCCGTTTCCATCCCAGTTTCCTTCTAGGGCACCACATACTGCACCATCTTCCATGCCGTCTAGCGAGCCATTTTTATGGACTACGCCCCCTATTATGCCACTGTCTGATCCTTACCACCCGTACTATGTTGGGCACTCTACGAAGGATATCCTCGTTTCTTTGATGGTACAACAGGATGCATTGACGCGTCATATTCAGGTTTTGGAGTCAGCCCCACACTCACCTTGTCATTGTCGATCCCCATTTGCAGCACCGCACCCTCCACGCCCACTATCCCCCGATTCTTGCGCTCGCTTTTGGACTCCTGAGCAGCAGATAGCATACTTGTTGCGCGCCTATCGCGCTATGGAGGAGGACTGGTTACATATGCGTCGCTTACTCTATTCTCATTTTCCTCCTCCTCCGCCGGCATCAGCATAGGCATATTTTTGGTTTTATGCAGGTAGACTTTTGGTGAGAAGATTACGATTGTGCCGACTATACAGTATTTTGGAGACCGCATTTTGATGTTATGACTTTTGATAGTTAGTTTTTGGTTGTTGTATATGACTAGCTAGTTCAGACAAGGGCGATGTCGCCCTTAGCCACTTGTGTTGTACGATACAGTTATGAAACTTGTAAAACATTGTATTGTGGTCTCGATTTATGATAGCGTAATCGCAGTATTCTCACTATATGTGATGTTGGATTGATTGTTTCAATTTTATAACATGAGATGTTATGTGCTTGATTAATTTATAACATGTGATGAATGAATGTTATTACGTATGCGTATGTTATTTAGTCACTATGACCTGACCTACATGATCATCTTTTAGAAGATGCCACCAAGACGCGAGATGCGCATGCCCACTTCGGAGGCAGAACTCCAAGGAATCATTGCTGCCGCCATAGCGCAGTATGCAGCCTCACAAGGAGGAACTAGCGGGAGCAATTCGAACAATAACGGCAATAACAATCCAACACATGGGTGCACTTACAAGCAGTTCCTCGATTGCAAGCCCGTTAAGTTCGACGGCACCGGAGGTGCTGTTGCGTTTGTTAGGTAGGCTGAAAAGACAGACTCTGTCTTAAGAATGAGCAAATTATCTCCCGATCAATAAGTGACTTACATCTCAGGGCTGTTTCTGGATGGAGCCCTATCGTGGTGGAACTTACAAGTGCAGACTTTAGGAGAAGCTGCTGCTTATGCGTTAACATGGGCTGAGTTAAAAGAGTTAATGCGAAGAAAGTATTGCTCGCGTGCTAAGATACAAAGGTTAGAGACTGTGTTCTGGCATTTAAGGATGGATGGTCCCAAGATCGCAGAATACGTTCAAAGATTTCATGATTTATCCCACGTTGTGCCGTACGTGGTCACACCAGAGTTTAAACGTGTTGAGAGGTTCATCTGGGGATTGGCTCCCCAAATAATGAGTATTGTTACCACGTCCAAGCCCGCGACGATCACAGAAGCCATCGACCTAAGTGTGGCGCTCATTGAAGAGGCCATTAGGTTGAACAAATTCTCCATCTCTGAACCAAAGAAGAAAGAGACTCACGTGGAGTCGTCTGGGGAAAACAAGCGAAAATTTTCGAATTTCAAACAAGGAACCAGTCATGCGATCAAGAAGGGTGAATCAAGCACACCGGCAAGAGCTGCAACAGGTGCTGAAAACAAAGGAAAAGGTTACATGGGCACTCTGCCCAAGTGTAACACATGCCAGCGCCATCATTCTGGCCAGTGCGGACCAAAAACGTGTGAAGCTTGTGGGAAAATTGGTCACTTGAAGGAAACTTGCTGGGTTAGTGCTGGCCGGGGAGGCCAAGGAGGTTTTGGTAACAGAAACAACAACCGGGGTGGTAATGGGAACCGCCCGCAAGGAAACAATGGAGGAATTGGAAACCGTGGAAACGTTGCGAATCAAGCTGGTAATGGAAATCGCAACCAAAACAACACTCAAGCTGGGAATGGAAATGGCCAAGGGCCAGGATGCTTTAATTGTGGAGATGTTGGGCACTTTAAGAAGGAATGCCCAAAGCTGAATCAAGCCCGTGGAAGAGTGTTTAACATCGGCGCAAGGGAAGCGTGCCAAGATCCAAACGTTGTCACCGGTACGTTAGAATTTAAGAATATACTTGGATTGACCGCTAGTAAGTTAGATGTTCTGTACTCGTTTGAATTGGCGAATGGGAAACTAGTTGAAATGGGAGAAGTTATAAGAGGATGCGTGATAGAGTTGGGAGAACACGAATTTACGCTAGACCTGCTACCTGTCGAGTTGGGAAGCTTTGATGTTGTAGTGGGAATGGATTGGTTGTCTAGCAACAAGGTCGAGATTGTTTGCCACGAGAAGACCATCCGCATCCCTGTGTCGGATGAAGAAACAATCGTAGTGCACGGAGAGAAGCAGGATACGCCGCTGAGGATTATTAGCTGTCTGAAAGCTAGAAAGTGTTTGCAGAAGGGATGTGTTGTATTCTTGGCACACATCATGGACAAGGAAGCTGCTGAACTGAAGATCGAAGACATTCCAGTAGTCAAAGAATACCCCGAAGTCTTTCCAGAGGACTTGCCAGGGTTGCCGCCCCATAGGCAAGTTGAGTTCCACATTGACTTGGTTCCAGGCGCCGCGCCTGTAGCCAAGGCACCCTACAGACTTGCCCCTTCGGAGATGCAGGAGTTGTCAACACAACTCCAGGAGCTATTAGACAAAGGATTCATCAGACCAAGCTGCTTACCTTGGGGAGCTCCAGTACTGTTCGTTAAGAAGAAGGATGGTAGTTTGCGTATGTGCATAGACTACCACGAGCTTAATAAGTTGACTATCAAGAACAGATATCCCTTGCCGAGGATCGATGGTCTATTTGACCAGTTGCAAGGTTCGAGCTTTTATTCAAAAATAGACCTTCGATCAGGATATCATCAACTAAGGATACAAGAGGAAAGTATCCCGAAGACGGCCTTTAGGACTCGTTATGGACATTACGAGTTCCTAGTTATGCCGTTTGGGCTAACAAATGCGCCAGCAGTTTTCATGGATCTAATGAACAGAGTCTGCAAGCCGTACTTGGACAAGTTCGTAATTGTGTTCATCGACGACATTTTGATTTATTCGAAGACGAAGGACGAGTACGAACAGCACTTAAGAGCTATTCTAGAGCTACTCAAAAAGGAGAAATTATACGCCAAGTTCTCAAAGTGCGAGTTCTGGCTGCGTGAAGTCCAATTCCTTGGACACGTGGTTAATGAAAATGGAATCCATGTTGATCCCACAAAGATCAGGGCGATAAAGAGCTGGGAGACTCCAAAGACGCCAACCGAGATTCGACAGTTCTTAGGTTTGGCTGGTTATTATCGAAGATTCATTGAGGATTTCTCTAAAATCGCTCAACCTCTGACCGTGCTCACACAAAAAGACAAAAAGTTTGATTGGAGTGACAAACAAGAGGAAGCGTTCTAGTTGTTGAAAAACAAACTTTGTGATGCACCGATCTTATCGCTACCCGAGGGAACGGACGACTTCGTGGTATATTGTGACGCCTCATGTCAAGGTTTGGGTTGCGTGCTGATGCAACGCCAAAAGGTTAAAGCTTATGCGTCATGCCAGTTGAAGATTCATGAGAAAAACTATACCACGCATGACTTGGAGTTAGGCACGGTGGTATTTGCATTGAAGATTTGGCGACACTATTTATATGGTACGCGATGTACAATTTATACTGATCACGAAAGCTTACAGCACATATTCGATCAGAAGGAACTCAACATGAGGCAAAGACACTGGGTAGAACTGTTGAATGATTATGATTGCGAGATCAAATACCACCCAGGGAAAGCAAATGTGGTCGCTGATGCCCTGCGTCGAAAAGAGAGGATCAAGCCCATAAGGGTTAGGGATTTGGAGATGATTGTCTAGACAGACCTCTCTTTACGCATTCGTGCCGCACAAAGAGAAGCTTTGAAAGAATGGAATATTGAGGACGAGTATCTCCGTGGGATGGAAAAGCAGTTGATACCAAACGAGGAAGGGACTTTATGCTTCATGAAACGGATTTGGGTTCCTTTGTTTGGTGGTTTGAGGAAGGTTATTTTTTATGAAGCCCATAAGTCGCGGTACTCAATTCATCCCGGAGCGGATAAGATGTTCCAAGACCTTAAGGATTTCTACCGGTGGCCTAGGATGAAAGGCGATGTTGCAATATACGTGGGTAAGTGTTTAACCTGCGCCGAGGTTAAAGCTGAGTATCAGAAACCTTCAGGTCTTCTACAGCAACCTGAAATCCCCAAATGGAAATGGGAACAAATTTCGATGGATTTCATAACAAAGCTGCTAAAGATGCCCATAGGCCATGATACAATTTGGGTGATAGTAGACCGTCTAACAAAATCCGCGCACTTCCTGCCAATCAAAGAAAAGGACAACACGAGTAAACTTGCAGAAATATACATGGGAGAGATTGTTGCACGTCATGGAGTGCCTCTCTCGATTATCTATGATAGAGATGGGAGATTTGTATCAAGGATTTGGCAATCCTTCCAAGAAGCTTTTGGCTCACAGTTGAATCTGAGTACAGCGTTTCACCCACAAACTGATGGCCAAAGTGAACGAACTATCCAGACTTTGGAAGATATGCTGAGAGCATGTGTAATGGACTTAGGTGGTAGTTGGGATAATCATTTACCATTGGTCGAGTTTTCGTACAACAACAACTACCACACAAGCATTGGAGCCGCGCCATTTGAAGCTCTTTACGGACGCAAGTGTCGATCACCACTGTGGTGGGCTGATGTGGGTGATAGACAACTTGTTGGTCCCAAAATAGTCCAAGAGACGACCGACAAGATTGCACAGATTCGAAAGCGCATCGAGGCGGCTCGCGACAGACAGAAAGCCTATGCAAATCCAAGGAGGAAACCTTTGGAATTTCAAGTTGGGGATATGGTTTTGTTAAAGGTTTCACCTTGGAAGGGTGTGGCACGCTTTGGGAAGTGTGGGAAGTTGAATGCGCGTTACATTGGCCCTTTCAGAATACTGCAAAGGATTGGGCTTGTAGCCTACAAGTTGGACCTACCTGCTGAACTCAATGGTGTTCACGATACATTCCATGTATCAAATCTGAGGAAGAGTCCAACACAGGAGACAATGATCATTCCTGCTGACGAAGTTCATATTGACGACACGCTCCACTTCACTGAAGAACCCGTTGAGTTTACGGATTAGAAAATTAACAAAACATGAAGGAGTAGTGTCAAACTCGTCAAAGTTCGATGGAATGCGAGGCATGGGCCGGAATTCACATGGGAACGTGAGGATCGTATGAAAGAGAAAACCCCCCATTTATTTCCTAAGACCCCTGCAACTAGAAGCAGAGCCTAAAATTTCGGGACGAAATTTCTCTAACGGGGGGAGAATGTGACAACCCTCACAAAACTAGGTATCCGTACAATAAATTTATATTTAATTAATGCTTAATTACTGTGCTTACTTACAATTGTGGTTAAACTGCTTCTTGATTTCTGATACATACGTACTCATGCATCACATTCTATACTGTCACTTTATTACTTACACACAAACATTAGTGACAACTTTGATGCACAAAAGCACAGTTAGCACACTAAACGGATAACCCAGTAAACATGCTGACATTACTAGTACCAAAAACAGGCATTGTTCTGAGGCCAGTATGAGCCGGGAGTAGATTTCTACACTAGTAGGGAGTGTAGGGAGGTGAGAATCATTAAACTGCGTCACTAGGTGATAGTTATAGTGCCCGGAAGTTCCTAAAACATACCTTAATTGCAGAATTCTGCACTAGTAACCAAAATTCAGCTTTTAAGAAAGCTAGTAATGTGCAAAAACTTGGTAAAATAATACTAGACACTTTCGAAAGTGTCGGGAATTTACTGTGTCACTAAAAACACTATTAAAGACACTTTAAAGCTTATTTGACACTTTAACGGATCAACATCCAACCGAACAACCGGACTTTACCCGGAACATAAAAATATTGCCAAAGACATTGGTTATACTGTTCTGAGCTAGTTAGGGTCCCCGAACACCCTAACACCCTTTATATTTGACTACACACTTAATACACTAACTAATATCATTTAGAACCTAACTAGATCTTAACTATATCATCAAAACCCAACCATACCCCCCCCCTCAAAATGACCGTCACAAGGGGTGACCCACCCCTTGTCCTACCTTGATTATTTAAATCCTAATTTTTTGATAACTAGTAGACACATTACATGATGGATAATAAGGTTGATGGTTTATAAGTATGTTTAAGAGTTAAACATCATCTCTCATCACAAACACACTTAGCAAACTTGTTGTCTCTTCTCCTCTCTTTCTTGGTCTCGGCCGAACACAACCATCATCACCATCACTACCTTCAAGTCTTGTTCAACCCTTTCACATACATACAAGGGTGCAAGGAGTCCAATAAACAAGCTCGGTGCTTTCAGAAGTGCAAGGACCTCTCTAGATTTCTTTTATCCACCTCATTTACATCTTGTTTCTTCCCTAGTCTTGAGCTAGTAGTAAGTGCCTCTAAACATCATCTTGATCTTGTTTATGGTGGTTAATAAGTGATTTAATGGTTGAAAGTTAAGAACACTAAAGAACATAACATAAAGTCTTGAACATAAGTGATTAATGGTGGATAAAGAGAAGATACATGTGTAAATCTTATGAATCTTGTATGATTGTGATTATTTGATGTTGTTTGTTACTAAGAGTGGGATGGATCATCGTCTAACCATACTAGATCATGTTCAAGAACATGAACTAGTAGTATATTAGTGTTAGTTATGAAAGATGATGAAACTTTCCATCCATGAGACATGAACTTGAGTAAGTAAAATTTTTCTTGTAAAATAAGACTCTAAACGAGTCGATCTAAAGATCTACAAGTGGTTTTTCGGAAGATCCAAGTGAAAGATGCAAGATTTGTTAAAACCCGGACCTTACATAAACTAAAAGCATTTTAGTGAATAAACAAGTGTGTAAACACTTGTGTCACAAGAAAAATTTTACAAGAAATATTTTTGGTAAATCATGACTGGAAGTTGTGAAACTTCAAGATCTTTAAAAATAAAGTTTTTAAGAAACAAATTTTATTTTTAAAGGTAACAAGATCTATTAAATATGTGAGAAAGTTACTACATATTTTTACAAAACATTCAAGTTTATGAGTTTATGATTATTCATATTTTGTCTAGTTTGAATGAATAAATATTTTATATTGTTGATTGATGATCGTTGATTGAAATTTTGAAAAGAAAATGATACGCTTGTAAGCGTGGACACCTCCAGTTACAGAGGAAACTCTGGCGAAATTTTTCCAGAAATATAACACTTAGAAATATTTTTCTAAACAAATGTTTACAAAATATATTTTTAACCTTGTTTTCAAAATAAACTTCGCCATGATTTTTATTTCAAAAATTACAAAGTATCGGAGGTGGATTTTCGTAAATAAAACTTGTTAAATATATATTTAGAATATATATTTCATAATAAAACGCTTGTGTGATTATGTGATTATTTTGTGAACTACATATATTATTTTTAGGATAAAAATAATATAACCTGGGAATATATTGAAATCACGACTCCAAAATAATATCAACGCTATCACAAATAAATATTTAAGTTACACCGGTATTATTATTACAACGCGAACTTTAAAATGTAACTTATGTGTTTTCGGAAAATACTCTTAAATGTGTATTTTGATAAAGTATTATTTTGGAAATGGTATGAAGTAAAATATAATATTTTTGGGAAAAATATGTATATTTTGGAGTTAGAATATTTTAGACAAGTGATTAAAATATATTTTTCAATTGAGACTTAAAAATATATTTTTCTGAAATATAACGTATACATGTATTAAAACCCCCATCCTTGGGAAGGAATACACTTATAAAATAAATAAGAAGTGTGATTACGGAATAGTTACCTAACTATTTCTCCAACAAAACGTTAAACCTTAAGCCAAGGCACGGCCATCCGTCTAATAGGAATTAGTACGTGTAGGTCGTCACGCAGCAGGTTGATTTGGGATTGACTATTTCGAGACGCACTTCAGTGAGTTCATGTCCCCCTTTTCTCTTAACTGTTTTCAGTTTTTATACTTCGGGGGTGGAATACATGTTACAGTTATTACAGACTTTGATATACATGGTATGGTTAGCTTAAGGAGGGTTTACTACTTAGATCATGTGAGTGGGTAGGTTGGAACTAGAGGCCATTAATCCTCATTGTAGGACCGAGGGTCATTAGCGGTAGATCTATCTGGGTGTAGCGAGCCCAACTCCAGGCCCACTGTATGGACCTTGGGGTGACTTTGTGCCCGACGCAAAAATCTGCTAGGTTTGAGTCTTCCTACAGCACTTCACACATATCATTGGCTTTGAAACCCAATGGTGATCTCTTTTTCCTTATTTGCTACATACCAGGGATTTTCATACATACTGACATATTACAAAGGTTTTACATACTCACTTTTACATGAACTCGCTAAACTTTATGTTGATTTTTCAACTTACATGTATTTCAAGAAATTAATGGATCTGGCCAAGTATGCAAGGGTGTTAAACTGCGTAGGAGTAATGATGTCATCCAAGTTTAGGAAATGTGATCTTTGCCTGGACGGGTCATATGTCTTAAATTGTGTTTTATTCATGTCTTTTGGTTGTGTTTGTGAACAAGTTTTAATTATGTCATGGTTGTGAGTGTCAACTTTTAAAAACAATGTTGTCGTGTTAACTTTTAAAACTTGTTAATTGGATGAACATCATGGTTTTATTTTCATATAGCATTGGCGTGATTATGCTATGGTATTAAGAAGTCACACCAAAATAAACCCACGCTTCCGCAAAGCCAGGGTGTGACAATTGATAATCAAATTCAGTGGTTTGTGAAGCTTGTTACTTAGATGAATATGGAAGAAATACCAGTTTCTAAAGCTGCTACTAATGGTCAGCTTCTTAATGCTCTACCGAAGAGCTGGGATCATCATGTGGCCATGATCAAGAAAACCAAGGATCTTGCATGATGCAGTCTACCTGAGATGATTTCTCACATCAAGGCATGTGAGATAGATGACAAGCAGAGAGAAACTAACCACAAGAATAGCATGCTGGCTGCTAGTTTTTCTGCTACTCCTACTGCAACAAACAATAACAATGCTGCTCTCGTCTCTCAAAGTGGATTCGAAATGTTCAGAGGTTCAACGTCTTCTAAGGCAATACCTACTTCTGCAAATGCTTATTATTCTTCTGGCTCGCCTGCTCCTTCTGTTACACCATCAACTGCTGCCTCTACTGCTGCAACTACTCCTGTGAAGAGCGAGATGATTGCCTTCTTCACACAACAGTCTAAAGAAAATCTGGAAATTGTTGCATCCGTTATAAACTTCTTGAATGCTTTTGTTGCGGATAAGATGAATCCTCCTAAATGGTCTTCGAATGATCTGTATCAAATTCATCCCGATGATGTAGAAGAGATGGATATTATATGGCAGATGGCTATGGCTGCCTATAGAGAACAGAAGTTTATTAAACGAACTGGAAGAAACAAATGGGACACTGATTTCACAAACTCTTCCAAGGTACCGTTTGATTTACGTTGCTACAATTGTCATGAACCAGGACATGTGGCTCAAAACTACACTAAGCCGAAGATCAACAGAGAACAGAATCCTGCACAACATGCTCCACCGAACTCTGAAAGAGCCCTTGTCACTGCAACTGACTCTTCAACAACTGCTGATGGGAGCACTCAAAGTTCAGCCCTGGTAGTTCAACTAAATGTTACTTTTGATTGGAATGCAGAAATTCATCGTTTGAACATCTCTCCTCTAGAAAATCAGAATGCCTCAGAGAACATTTCTTTCATGACTTTAGCTACCAAAGATAAGAATTCAGCTCCTGAGGATGAGGTTGCAGCTGAAAATTTGGCACTTATGACTCAGATTCTGTCAGCTCCCGTTCATGGACTCACTGCTGAAGAGGTAAGTTCTGTTTTCTGTACTCCTGAATGTCGTGGTAAAGTTGAGGCTTACCGGTTACAGAACGCTGATTTGATCCAAGATTATAACGATATGAAAAGACAAATTTTTTCTCTAAAGAAAAATGAAAAACTTTACAAAGAAAAAATTGAAGCTAAAAAAAAGATATTGCTAAACTAAAGGAGGATCTCAGCGTTAAAAGTTGTAACTACGAGTACGATAAGGTGATTATGAATGATTTGATCAAAGAGCTAGAAGAAATCAAGTTGAAGTATCAACTAAATGAAATTAATATTAAAAAATATGATACCTCTAGCAAATTGGTCAAGGACATATGTGATATTCAATTAGAATACAAGAAAAAGAACGGGGCTGGTTTGGGTTATAACAAAGTTCCTCCTCCATACTGTTAGTGCAGTAATGTCTATCGCCTCCGTCAATATGATTCATAGCAAGAAACTGAGGAAAACAAGCCTTTTAGTGTTACATTTAGAGAAAAAGGCAAGGTGGCATTTATATAACTAATGAGATCTTTCATTAAACCCCTTGGCCTATAAATAGGATCCTAATGTCTTAGTTTAAGGACTTTTGCCATTTTGAAGATCTGGAGATCTAGAGCTAGAGAGAGAAAGTCTAGAGAGAGAAAGTGACGTCATGATTCAGGTGCTTGTACATTTTCAGATTTATCAATAGAATCACATATTATATTACGCCCTGTCTGTTCAGTCACGTTCGTGTACGGATTCCGCACCTTACACGAGTCGGTTCGCAATCGTTTCGGAGTCGAAAACTGGCCCTACAAGTGGTATTAGAGCAGGAGCTTGATTGCACGGATCAAACACACAATTTCGCACGAGAAAACATCAGATTCAGATCCAATTTCATCCAGATTTGTCAAAATTTCTTCACTTTTTCATCTTCTTCACTTTTCTTCAGAAAATTGCAAATTTAACGGGGTTTTAACAGTTCAAAATCGCTGATTTTTTTATATGTTGTGCGAAAATAGTTGATCTAAAAGCTTACAAAATTTCAGATCTTAATTCGAAGTAGTTTGTGAGAAATCGTAAATTTTTGGTCCGAAATTCGTAAAGAAATGGTAACTGTTACTGTTGATGTTCAAGAAGGTGTTCACCGATCGGATGGCCATCCGATCGGGTGACCATCCGATCCAAAATCCCACTCGATCCAAAATCATTCTTTTCAAAAGTTACCTCTCACTTGATCGAGTCACATGGTCATATTTGATTAAAATGGTTTGATGGTCAATTGTGTCAGACCCACATGCTTTCTTATTGGAGGTCCAATAGAAATAAGACAGAATATCAGCCCATTTGTTATATCTGACAACAAGTTATTTCTTTTAATAGAATTGTCGGCCAAACAATTTTTTGAAAGTCAATATTATTTTTGGGGTCCAATTAAAATTCAAATCTTGATATTGTTGTCGACCATTGATAAACTGCATGTGAAGTCATTATTGTTTGCATGTGAATATACTGTCAGCTTACATGTGAGGTTTAGTTGTTATATTTTGAGTAAACTGCCATTTTGGTCCATGTGGTTTGGGCACTTTTGCCATTTTAGTCCAAATCTCAAACTTTTTAAATCTGGGTCCCTGTGGTTTCACTTTTATTGCCATTTTAGTCCAAAATTCAAAACCCCCCTTTTTTACTGTTGCAACTTGTCTATTTTGTCCTTTTCTAAAGGGCATTTTGGTCATTTTACCCACCTGCCCAACTACCCACTCGACCCCCACCCCTACCCCTTTTCTTCTTTCCCCCTTCTGCCGCTGGTGATTTGTTTCTCTCTCTCCCTCTCTCTATAAACACGCACATAATTCTTTCCCCCCACCTGCCCAATTACCCACCTCACCACCACCCCTTGCAACCCATCCACCACCGCAACCAACAACCCCCTGCAACCACCGCCCCCTGCAACCACTGCCCCTTTCAACCATCGCCCCCTGCAACCCAAAACCCACTAGGAATCTCCGCCAATGGAAACTCCAAACAAACACCTCTGATTCTTTCCAAACAACGCTCGTAGTCACCGAACATCCACTGGCGGAGCAAGAGCATCGACGCTGCTGCTACTGACGTTGACGTCACCGATGATCGGAAGAGAGAGAGAGAGAGAGACGGTGACCGGGACGTTGTTGTTCTGTGACAGTGACCATACGAATTTAGGGTTTTGATTTTGGGTGGATTTGGTTGATAGAGGGTTGTGGATTTGGGTGGATTTGGCTGTGGTGAGAAAGAGGTGGTGGTCGCGGCTGTGGTGAGAAGGGGGGAGGAGGTGGTGGTAGTGGCAGCTGTGGTGAGAATGGGGGGGGGGGAGGTGGCGGTGGCGGTGGCGGTGGTGGAGTTGAAGACTTGGAGGTGGATGTCCGGTGACCATAATTCCAGTGGATGAAACTGCTATGGTTTCATCATCTGCAAATCATCTTTATATAATATAATTTCAAATGACCAAAATGTTCATGAGGAAAAGGATAAAAAAAAACAGGTTTTTCTTTTAGAAATCATACATGATTTCACTTTTGGACTAAAATTGCAATAAAAGTGAAACCACAGGGACCCAGATGTAAAAGGTTTGAGATTTTGACTAAAGTGGCAAAACTGGCCAAACCACAGGGACCAAAATGACAGTTTACTCTTATATTTTTATAGTGTCACTCGATCGAGTAGCCACTCGATCCAAGGTACCAAAGTTCATTTGTATTATATATCACAATTAGTGTCAGTCGATCGAGTAGCCACTCGATCCATCAGCTCACTCGATCCAAATTATATAAGGTGTTGCACAATCATCGAGTGGTGACTCGATCGGGTCACCATCCAATACCTTGATTGTTCATTTTATATTGGTTCTTATAGTCTGATCCGATCCATGTGACTTCATTATAACAGCTCGGTCCTATAACATCAGACTTTATTGTAGAAGCCCAATGAATTGCATGTGATAGTTGATTGTAGGCACAATTGAATTTGAAGATAATCAACGGCATTTAATGCTTTGTCAGTATCACATGCTTATAACATGTTTGGTCCAATCTGTAAGATTAAATATTTATTTATTTATATTTAATCTAGTAGCCATCATTATCATTTATATAATATAGATCAAAATATATAAAACCTATAATAAATTAGTTGGTAATTGTTGATGGGCCAGATTACCCTAATTAACTAATTGAGTTTCCCCTTGGGTGTATATAAGGAGATTACTAGAGAGGGATTATGGTTAGACATTCATAACATCACACTCAAAATCGCCCCTCCTCTCTCTCCATTACTACGAGTTCTTCAACCCTAAAGAACTCGGTACTACCATCAAGAAGATACATCCTAAAGGAGAACCAGATCAAGCTGACAACTATGTCGAACTCCGTGGCTGCGTCTCTGACTGGATTCTCTACTGGCCTGTTTGCTGTATCAGGTATTATTTACATGTTTTCCCTTATGTTTAAACAGAACTGATCAACATGTGGTATCAGAGCATATGTTGATTAATCAGTTCTGTTTTCTTATCCATCATTCTGGGATTGAAATCTGGAAAACATAAATTTTCAAAGTTTAATAAAATTCGAAACTCTTTTCTCGAGTTACTGTTTCGAGTCAGTGTTTCGGAAATCATGATAACAAAAGTTTTGAACTTTATAATCACAATCAGCCGATTTCGAGTCATGACCCGAAATCATTGTTTTCGGAAAAAGAATGTTAAATCAGTGACTAGAAATCATAATGGTTAAAATCAACATGTCCGAAATCTGTTATAGAAGCCTTAATTTTCAGGTTTCGGGTTCCAGAATTATGTTTTAATTTTCTAGGGTTCATCATTTGTTCTAAGAAGAACTCGAAAATTCCTTAAGTTTTGGAATATGATTTGGATTAGTGGACGTTTTTACTGTTTTGATCTGAATTTTATCTATTAAAATTGTCGAAAACTGTTAATAGATAACCAGTTATAATTTTCGAAATCTTTTGATAAGTTTAGATCAGCAATAAAATAGGAAACATTATCCCACAATCCCTAAAATTTCGAGTTTTTAGTTATTATCACAATAACAGCTATTAACAGTGGACTCGAGACCATCAGATTACGACTCGAGACCATTAGATCTCACTCGAGACTACAAGGTCTCGACTCGAAATCATAAGGTCCTCAAATATTTACAACTCGAGAAAAAGGTCTCGACTCGAGACCATAAAGTTTCAACTCGAGACCACTGAGGTTTCGATTAAAGGCTTCAATCTTCACAACTCGAGACCGTGGTTGCGACTCGAGACCGCATTATGAGTCGAGATCTCATAAAATACAGTAGTCGAGACCATGGTTCCAACTCGGAACAACGAGGTTGCGACTCGAGACCTAGATGAGTCGAGACCTCATAATGTTACAGATGAGTCGAGACTTGACTCGAGATCTCACTCGAGACCTCATAATTGAGTCGAGATCTCACTCGAAACCTCAATATTTTAGGCTGTTTAATGTGAACTAAGACTTAGCTATTAAATAATTGGTTTTGTAAATACTTAGTTAATTAATAAGGATCAAATATTTTTTTACAAAACCAAAATGGCTTAACTTGAATGAGGTTCTGGTGTATCACTTCTGGCCAAAGCTCATTTGATGCATCTATTTATTGTTCAAGTATTATAGAAGCTATGTTAATTATGCATTACAAACGTGAATATCTTACTTCTGGCCAAAGCTGATTTAATTCATTTATGTCTAGCATACTTAACAAGTGCATAACTAAAGTGATTGTCTCATTTCTGGCCAAAGCTGATTTGTCACGATTACTCTGCACACATGCTTAAATGATTACACTTCTGGCCAAAGCTGATTTGTCTTCGTTTAAGCAGAACTTTAAATAAGTCTATTATTTTGATGTTAGTAATAGACATATCACAACCTCTTCGCATAATGATCCTTATATCAATGATCCTTCATTAATTTTATGATCATTTCATCTGCCTTATTTTTTTAGTACCCATAATTTTACTCACTTCTATAAATCAATATCTCATCCACTCTAATTTCTAAACCTAATATGGTTTTGCTTTACTTAAAGTTTCTATAAGAATTAGCTCTTAAATTGAATCCTTGATTATCCCTTAAGACACGATAATCCTACTGCTCTTTTCTGATAATGATTACTACAGAAGAAAAGTAGAGCATGATGAATAGGATAAATGAAACATGATGTCTCTCATGATAATCAAGAACTCTCTAACATAAATGCTATCACTAAAAGATCATTCCAGATTAAGTTTATCCTAAGACTAATCTATTATTTGTGGAATAATAACAAGAATTCCTAAGATGCATGCCTTCATTTAAAATTCTAGACAATAAAGTTAAGTGGTATATGTGAATACATTATAACGTACAATGCCATGACCCATAAAGTTAAGGGCTTACACATGGGAATAAGTACAATTTTCAGTACATTACATACTAAGATTTTCACTTGTAAAATTTGATGCCTTATAAATCAACTATAACACTAAAAAAAATACCAAAGTATAATGAGTGTGTTGATAAGCAACATATGTACAAAGAAATAAATGTTTGAAACTGGAAAATAAGATGTTATTCACCTTACAAGCACTAAAACTTTAAAAGAGGATTGTTCTAAGGTCCATAGTCAAAATACAAGTACAAAATCCCAACTCTAATGTTCTTCAAGGGAAAATCTCACTACATGATTATGCCATTAGACTAGGCATAAGCAACGAGACTATCCATTATTCAGAAGAACGGTTGAATAAGTTAATTAGGTAGTCACTTACTAATGATATCCAAGTCTAATAATTTTAATATTCCTATTCACACATGATTAGTTGACTCTAGTTTTAAATGTTTCCTTACCAGAAGTCAACAAATAATTAACATGAGAGTTAGTGACAAAATTAAATGTTAAGGCTATAAAAACCATAATAAGCAGTCTTCTAACAAAACTTTTCGATGCCTTACGTATTCTGAAGATTAATCAGAATATCGTATCATAATTAAGCTATGTTATGAAGGTTGTGAGGTTTGCATGGTCAACATAAAGTCACACTTACTTAAACTCTCATATTATTTGTTTTAATATCTGGATAGAAACATTGCTGAGATGGAACTAGATGATACCTTAAACTTTCACAAATTTTGTCATCATGCAAATGAGAATTTGATAAAATAAAAATGAGACTTATAAATTTCATCCATTATAACTGAAATTCATGAGAAATCATGACATGGTTAATGAGGATGATTTTTTATCTAATCTCATTCTAAGTGATTTTAAATCATGACGTTAAAAGCCCTAAATCATTATTTGGCTTAAGGAATAAGTATGGGTCCACCATAAGTTATATTTCATTAACATTCGTGAAACTTATTCCAAAATGGAATATTCAGACATAATTCATTTATCAATTAAAGACTATCTGTTTGTATCTAAATTAGTCTCATATGGCCCATGGTCTTAAAGAAATCTATTCATATATGTGCTTAACATGATTTCTATTAAATATGTCCCTAAGTTTCTTATGACATCTGGACATTAAGGAAATCAAGTAAAGTCTAACAAATATATGATAGGTTCCCATGTCACATACCTAATTGAAACTTCTCTTGTAGCATTCTAGAGATATTAAAGATTAGTGGGAGCATTAAGTGTCTTAATAATAACTTGCAATAGTTGCAAAAGGTGGGGGAGTGAAAATTTTACATTGCCTAAATTTACACCTCTTGTACAAGACACTACTCCATCACGACATTGTTCCATAAAAACTTGTCTCCTTAAAATCTAATGCTACTCTTACAAAAGTTTCATTGTTGCTTAATTGTGGGCACACTTAGATTTCTTACCTAAACTAACATAATCCTCAACAAGAGAAACTACAACGACTAACGTCATTAATTTGTGTTTCTCTATTAGAATTTGTTGGTCGTTAAATATTGACCCTAAGCATGCTAAGTTCCTAAAGATTTCTAAGGTCAGTGGGAGCAGTCAAAGTCTTTATCATGACTTGCAAGGAATACAAGAGGCGGGGGGAAGAGTGTCATTAAATTTCACTCCGAATTTAACTTCGATTACACCTCTTGTACACCATACTGCACCAACTCTTACAAACTTAGAATCCTGAAAATGATAGCAACCTAACCAAGAGCTAATCGATAAAACTGAAACTTCTAACAAACCCAATAATCAATTCAGGAGGTCATCTAGGTTTAAAAACCTACTAACTTTGATGATTACATAACCTCCCTAATTGAAGTTGAAATGGATTTTGGAAAAGTTTACCGATCCTATCTCTTCGAATTAAGCCATTAGTGTCAATCAATCTTCTGAATGGAATAAAACATTTTTCTAGTAAAACTGATTTTATGTGTTCGTATAACGTTTGGGATTTGATTGAATAACCTAAAAGTGTTCATAACTAAACCAAATCCTGATATAAACGTTAAGACACAAAGAAGCATGATTGATTGTCAAAGGTTATACTCAGGAAAAGATACATTATTAAAGAATCTTTCTTACATATCTAACAAAAGATTTCTTTTAGGATCATCACTGTTCTAGTAGCTTATAATAGTTTTGAGCTACATTAGATGAACATTAAAACAACTTTCCCTAACAACTGGCTGACACATTTACATGTTCATAAAACAACCTGAAAGTTCTAAACTTAAGGTTAAAGAACAGTTTGTCTATAAGCCAATAAAATCTATGTATGGGTTAATGCAAACAATGTGATGAAATCTTAACACAATTATTTTCATCAAGAACCTAGTGGATTAATGTACCTACCTCAAGATGAGTGGGAGCAACTGAGATAAACTTGTCTATATAGATGATATTCTTTTGACAAGTATATGTTACATAAGTCAAAGCATTGTTAACACAAACTTTGATATAATAGATCTCAGAGATATCTCTTACATAATAGATATCATAACTTGTTGAGATAGACCAAATGGGACATTACTTCCGTTCTATAAGTTTAACATTAACTTGTTCCTTACATATGTAACAAAATATTGCTCTCCTTTAGAGGATAATAGGATAAATGAGATTATTTCTTACGCTTCATTAATTAGAAGCCTTATGTAAGTTTAAGTCTATACTCATTTAGATATTACTCACATTGCAACACACTAGATATGTCTAGATTAATGTGAAGCATCTAATAGAGTATTACAATATCTTTAAAAGAACCGAGAGGCTATGATTTGAAGAAGAAGTGAGAACTAAAACCGGTTGATTACTTTAACTTTGTAATGTTCAAAGCTGACAAAATGTAATTTCAGGTATATCCTTATGTCAGCAGACAAAACCTATCTCATGGAGGAGTCATAATGGACTGATATCAACAACCTAAGTTATAACGACATAATATAGTCACTAAATGTTGTTGGAAATTTATCAGTGGACTCATGACTTTATTAACTCCATTTAATTAATATATTGAAGACTTATTGTGATAAAGTCAGCTACCATGTCTCCTTGAACAGTAACAGTTCAAGAGGTGCTGCATTAGATTTCGATACGCAATTAATTATTCGTTTATGAACGAATTAAGGAAACTAAATCTTTGTATCGAATGCATTCATGATATGCTTAAGGATCCTATAACTAAAAGTCTATCACCCATAAGTATAATGTAAGCGCTTATAATAATCACGGGCATATTGATGACTATGTACAACTGCATATCGTACTATGAATGACTAACTATTAATTAATTTTCCTCACCAGTTTGATTTTGTATGTCTCTAACATATGTTCTGCCGGTGTAATGACATATAGACAACTATAAATACAAATCAAACGTTAAAGGGCTTACTTATTTTGATCATAACTGTTAGGTTTTAAATTGAGGCTGTAGTATGACTAATGGGGGTCCTGAGTCGCATAATGATTCAACGGCTGTATTTCTCTGTTACGGTTCTTGGTTTAAAGCTAAAATGAGTATTAACTTCTGATCAGACTAATCTAATACTCATGATAAATGATTATTCGGCTAAGTGGGAGAATGTAAGATTAAATATTTATTTATTTATATTTAATCTAGTAGCCATCATTATCATTTATATAATATAGATCAAAATATATAAAACCTATAATAAATTAGTTGGTAATTGTTGATGGGCCAGATTACCCTAATTAACTAATTGGGTTTCCCCTTGGGTGTATATAAGGAGATTACTAGAGAGGGATTAGGGTTAGACATTCATAACATCACACTCAAAATCGCCCCTCCTCTCTCTCCATTACTACGAGTTCTTAAACCCTAAAGGAGAACCAGATCAAGCTGACAACTATGTCGAACTCCGTGGCTGCGTCTCTGATTGGATTCTCTGCTGGCCTGTTTGCTGTATCAGGTATTATTTACATGTTTTCCCTTATGTTTAAACAGAACTGATCAACACAATCAAGTAACACTTCATTCAAATATTGTCGGCCATTTAATTGAAAATATCAGAAGATCACGTGAATAAAAGATATGAGTTCCAATTATATTTTGTCCATTAGTTGAATTTTTGTGGCAATCGTCGGTTGGCGAGTCGATCGGATCACCATCCGATCGTGTAACATAAAGTGTTTGTCTTGTAGTGTCAACTATCGAGTGGTGACTCGATTGGATCATCATCCGATCCTATTCACATTTTCATATTTTAACTTGTTGTGCAAATCATCGAACGACAATCCGAACGGATTGCCATCCGACTCTAAACACTTCATTTGTTTGTGATTCATGTCAAAGTATCGGATACCCACTCGATCGGATCCCCATCCGATCATCAACACAAGAGGTTCAAGTATCGGATCCCTACTCGATCGAGTCACCATCCTATTCAAAGCACATTGTCAAGTATCGAATCGTCACTCGATCGGATCACCATCCGATCCGTTGTGATCCGATCATTGTTACTGTTGACTTTGGTTGACCTTACTCGATCGGATACCCAACCGATCCATTTGTTTGATTTTTTTTAAATTTATCGTGTTTGTTCGTGATTCGGGTGATTAAAGGTGATAAACGAGGAGCAAACTCAAAGTGATTTACGCGAAAAAGATGGCTGAAGAATTCTACAATACGTTTTACAACGCACTCACGACAGAGTCATTCGGAACATCAACTGTTGCACCAAAAAGCATCTCCAAAGCCTTAACGGAAAATATTAATCATGACAACTTCTATGGAATCCATTCAAAACCGCCTAAGCTCGATAGTATTGAGGACTACACATGGTGGAAAGAACTTTTTTTCAACTGGGCCAAAGCTTACGCACATGAAAGCTGGTTTTGTATGGAGTTTGGATATGATAGACCTGTCAATGACAAAGGCGAAGAAATCCCACTCAAAAGCTTATCCGTTGATGACAAAAAGAACTTCTCATATGAACAGAGAATGATTGCTCTAATCCAACAGTCGATTAGAGATGACATTTTTGCATTACTTGATCATGATGGTTCTTCTAAATCTGTTTGGGAAGCTTTACGAATTAAAGCTGAGGGGGGTAAACAAATCAAAAAGAACAAAATCGCTTTACTTAAAATAGAGTTTGATTTGTTTGATGGTTTAAAAGGTGAATCGGTTTGACATATGATTGAAAGATTTTGTCACCTTAAAATCAAACTTGATAGGTTTGGAATTGTTAAAACACGATAGGAAATTATTGATAAAATCATAGAAGCGTAACCACGAGCTGATAAGTGGTAAACGTTCGTGTTTATCTTGAAAAATGATGTTTTATATGATTCAATTACTCTTGATGTTTTGATAGAGAAAATTGAAAGTCATGAGCTTGAATTGCAGAAACAAAGCAAGATGAGCAGTTCATCACATCAACAGAATGTCGGTCTTTATTACAAAGGCAGTGTGCCTTCGGTGACTGTTAGCGAATCGCCAAAGACAGGATTCAGTGCTGAAAAATCAACAGAACCACAGAAAAGCTCATCAAGCTACAACCCAGGATATCATTCATCTTCTGCAAAAGCAAATCCTGAAGAATCAGAAGAAATTCTTTGCAACATCGCTCTTAAGTTGAAAAATTCTCCTACAATGAGCATCAACTCTGCTAAGCAGCAAATGAGCTTCCTTGCATCTGTCCTGGAATCGTATGAAGGTCTAGTAGCTGGTAAAATTGGAAATTCAAAGTTAACCAAAGAAGACTACGACCAGATCGATCCAGAGGAAATGGAACTCATCGATATTCGATGGTTTTTGGCAAGTTACATCAGCAGAGCTCAAAGATACATGGAGATTACTGGTAAGCAGTCAATCGGTGGTCCATCAACGAAGCTAGGATTTGATAAATCCAAAGTGACATGCTTCAAGTGCAAGCAAAAAGGTCATTTCAAAAGAGAATGCACCAACTCTGCAGTTGATGGAAATGAAAATCCGTTCAAAGACGATGATTATCAGAAAGCAATATACCACCGCAGTAAAGAAGAGTTGCAAAATTTGAAACAGATTGAAACCAATACAAAAGAGAAATCAAGAGCATGTGCAGTTATTCAAGATGACGAAGGGTTTGACTGGAGCGAGTTTCTTCCAGAAGATGATCTTAATGATGATCAATTCAGGGTAAGAACCAAGAAGGATGCTTATAAACATCATGCTTTGATTGCTGAAATAAAAGAAAAATCGAGAGAATAAATTCTAAAAGAGAAGACATATAGAGAAAGATGCATTGCTGATTATCGGATTGAAGAAATGGAAAAAGAGTATGAAGAAGCTATAAGCAATGGAAGATATGAGAAAAAGCGAGAATGCTATGTCAACAGAGATGGTGAACCAGTTGTCCACCGTAAGGAGATAGTGTATGAAGATGTTCTTGTAGTAATTCCTCTGTCTGGCGAATTTTATGCAAATATTGAAAAAGATAGAAATTATGAGAAAAAGCTGAAGAAAATTGTCAAAGAAGTCATGACAGTAAGTCTATGATGAAGAGATGAAGAGAGGATGATGAAGAATGTTGAGAGAATCTGGTGGATAAACTGAAGAAAGTCATGACAGTAAGTCTATGATGAAGAGATGAAGACAGTAAGTCTATGATGAAAAGAAGGTTGATGAAGAAAAGAAGGCAGAAGAAGAGATTGTGAAAGAAGAAGAAGCTGTTACTGAAAAACAACAAAATGAAGATGATCCGAAGAAGAAAGAAGAAGATGATGTGAAGCAAGAAAATTCGGTTGAAGTGGATGGTGCTAATTGTGTTGGTGAGGAACAAAAGAACAATGAAGCTGATCAGACACAGACAGAAGCGAAAGCTGAAGTGCCAATCACAGAGGTAAAAATTGATTCTGAAATCTTAAAAACTGTTGAACAGTGCAAGAAATGCATGGAAACGTCCAGTGCTTGTACTGAAAAAGATGAAAAATTCAGAAAAAGAGATTTGGGATTTATTAAAGTAGAAGAAGTTTTCAAAAATAAATGCAAAGAAATGCTAGAAAAAGAAAAAGTTTTGAAAGATAATGATGAAAAGCTCACACAAAAATGCAAAAGTTTAGAAAAAGAAAATGAAATTTTAAAAGAAAAAGTTTCAAAAATGACAGAAGAGTGTTTGCAAAAAGAAAATGCATTTCAAGAAATAAAAAAGGAATAGGATTCAATAAAATTTGCATACCATATTACAAAAGAGTCATATGAAGATGTGAAAAGTCAAATGAAACTTGTTCAATCTAGATTGAAATATTGTTCTGAAACAACTGATACGCTTAAGCGAAAGTATGAAATAAAGCAACAAGTTGTAAACTCTTACATTGAGGATGTTGCTAAGCTAAAGCGTAAAATAGCTGATTTAGAACAAGATAACAACAAGTTACACAGTTAT